>OVAN01006714.1:0-20804 GCA_900406275.1 Anastatica hierochuntica | reverse complement strand
AGCTGGTCCTATACAAAGTCTGGGAACTATACGGTTCGTTCAGGATATTGGACCGCACGAGAAATTTCTCGTCGTGCTTGTGACCCCCCTTTTTAGGGCCCCTCAGTGGATTCTCTAGTGGCACAAGCATGGAATCTTAAAACCACACGGAAACTCAAGCATTTTGTGTGGCAATGTTTATCTGGATGTCTGGTTACATGCCAAAGTCTGTTTTCCCGACACATAAGCACATATCCATCTTGTCCTATTTGTGGTGCGGAAGAGGAATCAATAAACCACTTATTATTCGAATGCCCACCGGCTCGCCAAGTATGGGCTTTAGCTCCCATCCCGTCAGCCCCAACCCTATTTCCTCGGACTTCCATTTACAGTAACTTTGATTATTTGTTATGGAAGGCGAAGGAAATAGGTGCAAGTGAGGAATCTTTGGAGATTTTCCCTTGGCTTCTTTGGTTCATCTGGAAAGCTAGAAATGAGGTGTTATTCGGAGGCAAGAGGGAGGATCCCAGAGATATAGTCGCTCATGCCATCCAAGAAGCAAGCGCATGGGACATCGCAAACTCCCCAAAGGAGCCCGAACCACATACAAATTTTTCTCCGATGATACTACCCCAAGTGGTCGAGCCCTCTTTTCCAGGGGTGATTTGTTCATTGATGGCTCCTGGGGCGCAGCTGACACATACCGTGGTCTCGGTTGGACTTTAAGGGAGAATGGGATTGACCTACGAAATGGATTCAAATGCATTCGTAATGTGTTATCTCCCTTACACTCGGAACTCGAAGCATTGAAGTGGGCGATGGAAGAGTTGATATCATCAGCAACAACAGCGGTCACCTTTGCGACGGATTGTATGCAACTATTATCAATGGTCTCATCATCGTCGGATTGGCCGACTTTTGCTGCCGAATTAAATGACTTCGAAAGGCTCAAGACTTCCTTCCCTGTATTTAACATATTCTATGTTCCTCGTTCTTGTAACGGTATAGCCGATTGCCTTGCTAAAAAAGCAAGACAAAGCGGTATTATTTCTTCCCATGTAAGCATTTTGGACACTAGTCGGCTTTCTCCAGAGGAAAGTTCGTATCCAGCTTAATGAAATGAGTTTCGGTGAAAAAAAAAAACTCACCTATGTTTATGGCCATCCGGTTAAAAAACTAAGGAACCTACAGTGAAAGAAACTAATCAATAGAGAAAGTCAAGGTATTTTTGTAGGGAGACCAAGAATTTTTCTTGAAAATTTTAATGATATCAGAAACAACGATGAGAAGAATGGTGACCCTCTACGAAGTGATCTTTCTTTTAGCACCTTTAACTTTCTGTTTGCTAAATTAGGCCTACAGGATTTGAAAGACTTTGGAAGAAAATATACATGGGTTAGAAACAGGTGGAAACATAAAATTAAAAACCAAGATAGACATGGCCATAGCAAATGTTGAGTGGCTAGAAGCCTTTCTAAAAGCTCATGTTATGTTGCTCAATTAGAATAACTCTGACAATAGGCTTTTGTTATTGTCTACATGTGATAGAAGTTGGCATGGAAGAAGAATGTTAAAATATGATAATAGGTAGAAGCATAATTGAGAAGTCAAGCAAATCATTAAAGATGTATGGGAGAACTCAACTTCCAAAATATCTTTAGAACAATTGCCTTTAGCCCTAAAACACTACATAGCAGGTTGGCGCAATGGAAGCATATGAGAAAGCTAAAATAAATATAAAAAAAAAGACAATAGTTGAATTGCAAGATGAGCTAAGTAGATTACATGAAGCTAGCCCTATTGACTTCCAAGTTATTTCCAATTTAAAAAGGCAACTCTCTGCAAAATTAAAAAAAGAGGAAGAATATTGGAGGCTCAAGAGTAGAGTTTAATGATAGAAATCAGGTGATAAGAACACCAAGTTTTTCCACTCTGTGACTAAACAAAGGAGGACCGTCAACCGCATATCAACATTATCAGATGATAAAGATTCACTCTATACTCGGAAGAAGATCTAAAGTGTATCATTTTAAGCTATTTTAGCAATCTTTATACATCTGATCAGAATATAAGTGTCTCAGATTATCAACAGTTGGGTGGCATGAGACCAAGAGTAATTGCAGAAATCAACCAGCAATTTACAACTCTAGTCACAAAAGAGGAAACCACCAAAGCATTATACATGATGAATGGGGATAAGGCTGCAGATCCAGATGGGCTAAGTGCCACATTCTACCAAAAACACTAGGACACTATTGGAAAAGGTGTGATGGATTCTATCTTTCATTTTTTAATACTGGTAGCATGCACCCAAACTTGAATCACACTCATATCTGTTTAATCTTCAAGATCGAAAGCCCCAATGAAGTAAAAGACTATAGGCCTATTAGTCTGTGTAATGTTGCCTATAAGATTATCTCAAAGCTTTTGGCTGAAAGGTTGAAACCCTGGTTGCATATGATTATTTCAGAGAACCAGACATCTTTTATCTCAGGCAGATTTATCACAGACAATGTGCTTATAGCACATGAGTTACTTCATAGCATGCTCTCAAGAAATTGGAAGATCAAACTATAACAACTAAACTAATATAACAGAGGCCTTCGATAAGTCAGAGCGGGGTTTTCTTAGCCATGTACTGAAATCATTGGGGTTTTCTGAAACATGGTGCAAGTGGGTGATGACATGTATTACTTCTACTACCTACTCAATATTAATTAATGGATCTCCGGTAGGTTTTGTTAAAACCACTAGAGGAATTAGACAGGAAGATCTTATCTCACCATACTTGTACCTTCTTTTTTTTGAAGCTCTGTCTAATCTTTTATTCAACCTGAAAAGAAGAGGCTTGGTGCATGGTTTTAAAGCCAGCCAGGGCAGTTTTTTGGTGATGACTCGTTGCTATTTTGGAGAGCAAACGCACAGGAATGTACTGCTATGGTCAATGCTCTCCAAGCTTATGGAAAGGTATCTAGTCAATATGTAAACTTCTCCAAGTCCTCTTTAATCTTCAACAAGTATACTCCATAAAATACTCAAGAGGAGATTAAATCAATAATTTCTATTACAAGAGTAGGACGAGTAGGCAAATATTTAAGACTGTCTGAGCTTATTAGTAGAAGGCCAACAACATCTTTTAATTTCATTAGGGACAAAATTGAGAATAAGATTAAAAACGGGTCTATTAAGTTGCTTTCCCCAGCTGCTAAAGAAGTTTTGATAAAAGTTGTAGCTACAGCTATTCCTAATTATGGAATGCAATGCTTCTTGCTACCCAGGAGATTTATAGGCCAGTTAACCCAAATAATCAGAAAGTATTGGTGGTCTTCTACTAAAGACTCTCTGAAAATCCCATAGATCTCATGGAATAAAATCACAAAGGTTGAAAAGAATGAAGGTTTAGGCATAAATGATCTTTTTCATTTCAAGAGGGCCCTATTGCCAAACAAGTTTGGAGATTGTTGAAGTACCCAAACTCTTTAATTGCCAGAATTTATAGAGCCAAATATTATCCAAAAATCTCTTTATTTGATGCAGGTCCAAGGAAATGGTCTTCTTATGCATGAAAGGGAATTCAACATATGATTAACCTAGTGAGAGAAGGTACAAGATGAATGGTAGACAGTGGCAAGAATATCAGAGCGTGGAAAGATAATTGGTTGCAATCGGAGCTACCAAAACCTCCAAGACCATCCATTACTGATGTTCCAGATAACTTAAAGGCATTAGATCTTCTTATTCATGGATCTGGGGGTTTATTCTAAAATTGGGGATTATACGATTAAAACAGCTTACCATTTTAGCTACAATAATCTCTCAAATCCCCAGGGAAACCAAGACTTTAGCTACATGAAGTTATGAAAGCTCCCAACTAAGCCTAAAATGAAGTTATGAAAGGATTCTAATTCTTCAAATAATAAGCAAGACCTGTGAAAAAATGAAAGAGTGAATTGAGACAAATAGAGATGAAGATGAAGGACAAAACCAGCTCACCTGTAATACAACCACTTCTAGTAGGTAAAAAGACATCCATTTGGACAACTTTTACATGTTATCGTGTTGATGCGTCATGGTTGTCTTTAAATGACAAAGTTGGCATTGGATGGGTCTTTCACACACTAGAAGGGAAGCCTCTAGTGTCGGGATTATCCTCATTAGACCCAACAAATAGCGCAAAAGAAGCTAAAGTCTTAGCTCTCAAAAAGCGATCATCCAAATGAAAAGACTTGGATACCAAAGAGTGCTCTTTAAGGGTGATAGTCAAGATATTTATTCATTCCTTCAAAAATGGATAGAATCGACAAGTAGCTATATCAATCCAAGTCTCGTTGGAGTTTCTGCGCACATCTCTGATATCAAAAGCTTAATGAAAGGCTACCATCATTACCATTTCCACAGGGTCGGCTCAATGATATTGTGGCCCCCCGGCAAATTTTTTTTTTCAATTTTCAATTTAATTTTTAAGAATAAATTTAGTAAAGAAATTTTTAAAAAGATATATTTTGTGTAACTTTAACCATAAAATTTGCTATATAACTAAAAAGTATGCATATTAAAATTTTGGACCTTTTTGACTAATAAAACATATAACTTTTTTTTTTAATTTTAAAATAAATTTTAAAAATTTGGACCCCTAAATTATTGGGACACCATTTAAAAATACAACATTTTCTCTGGCAAATGCTCATAGAGAGCCTAACGGTAACCACAAGACTTATAACAAGGGGGATACACTGTGATACTATGTGCAAGCGGTGTGGTGCCTCTGATGAAACGATTAATCACATCTTTTTGAGTGCCCATCTGTTATTCATGTTTGGACAGATTGCATAGATCCGACATGACCAGAGAGGTTCCCAACGGAGTCGCTCTATTCTAATATGGATTATCTCTTCTGGAGAAATCCTCTACGGAACCAGGACCAAGATAAACATGATATTTTACCTTGGTTTCTGTGGTTTATATGGAAAGCAAGGAACCAAAATGTTTTCCAAGGGACACAAATAGACATCAGAGAAGTTCGGAGAAATGCAGAAGTTGAATTGTTAGCCTAGAAAGAGGCACAAATGCTATGGCTTCAACCCGAACAATCAGTTAACACAAGGACTACGGAACATCATGGTATTTATTGTCGACTGGATGGATCATGGAAACAACAAGATCCCACATCGGGTGTTGGATGGGTTTGTCTAGATGGAACAAACAAGGTTATATTACTTGGGGCAAAATGTCATCGAAGGAGTCTATCACCCTTGCATTCGGAGATAGAGGCATTACTTTGGACGATGCAAGAGATCCGATACAAAGGGATAAATTGTCAACATTTTGAGACAGACTGCATGGAGCTCATCAAAATCACTCAAACATCGGAAGACTGACCAACCTTCTTCACCCTTATTCAAGAATTTCGAAGGTTACATGATCACTTCCCAGATTTCTCTTTAGCTAGGAATCCCGCGCGCGAAAATTGTTCATGCAGATTGCTTGGCTCGAAGTGCACGCCGTTTATTTCATGAATTAGCAATTGTAGACACTACACCTTCTAGTTGGGTTACCAACCATGGAGTGATATTTTAATTAATGTATGGTTGCAAAAAAAAAAATATTGAGACACTCAAGGAGACCGGAGCGGTCGCACCGAATATCCCTCCTTGTAAGCCGACACTGCATTTCCAATATATAAGGAGAGAAGGCAATGGAGAAACTGACCTATCAGCAATGATAGCAATGATATATAGTCTTATTCTTTCCAGAGCATGTTCAACTTTCGCTGGTTGGGTTTGTAAAATACTTTAACTCTGCACTTATATCTTAATGAATTCCAGTTGACTAAAAGAAAAGGATATAAATCAACGAAACAATTATTACAGCAGTGATTATGACTAATCATGAATGTTTGACAAAAAAAAGGACTAATTATGAACGATTATTGATAATTTAACGGTTACAAAATAACTGTTTTTTTTTTGTTAAAAAAGACTACATTTAATAAAACAAATATGGTTGGTCCTCCATAAATACTTATGCACGTGACTTATCTGGTCCTACAGAAGCAATTAAAAAGGATCTCCTATCTTCTGTCCAAACTGTAGATTATTTGTTTTTCTCATTTTCTTATGGTCATCTAGAATCTACCTTCATTTAATACCCGTTGCATTTGATTTTTTTTTGGGGTCCAAATCCGTTGCATTTTTTTCCGTTAAATTAATCCGTTGCGTTTGATTTGTATGTATAACTTTTTCGTGTATGTTTCACATATAAGATATAACCTTGATGAGAAAATAAACATTCATGATATTATAAACTATTAGAGCTTATCCAGCATTAATGACCTAAATCTCGTAATTTGCGTTGTCTTGGTTAGGACATTATTCAACTCCCATCACATGCCCATGCATGGGTCAATATCCATTGTTTAATGTACTAACAATTTATTAATGTTCTTGCTCAAATATATTCCAACATATAATTTTAGTAAACCATTTAGTAATGTTTTCATTCGGTTTCATTTTTTATTACCTCGTTCAGTAATATAAGTTTAGCGTTATCACATTTGCAAATTAAGTGTACCGTAAGTTTTATTCTTAGTTTTCATTTTGATTTTAAATTTGCTTTGATTTATGAGATAACTAGACTATTACCCGCGCATACGCGCGGATTTGTGTATATATTTTTCTGTTTTATATTATTTCAATATGAATTGCATATTTATTTCATGTATTTTATAATCCCATCCGTCTTTTCGATATTTGAAAATATTTTTGTGTTACAGTTATGAGTATTAAGGTCAGTACTTATATTTACTACCCTATGATACTAACTGTTACAACAATCTTAACAAACTTAGTATGAGAGAGAGAAATCAAAACTAATCGGAAAATGAAGATAGTACCCAAATTCAGAATCAAAAAGGCTTATTGATATGCTTATCCGCCATTTCTCTCTCGTCTTTTTTCATCTCTCTCTTTCGTTATTTCAATTTTTCGGCAAGCAACAAAAAAAACTCATCTTCTACTCATTAAAGAGATACAAAAGTTTTAATAACATGAAATAAATCATGTAAATAGAAAGATGAAGAGGTTTAACATTTGTTTATAAAAGTGTACTTTGAAAAGAATTCAAAGCAAATGATTTCACATTAATTCTTCTATGTGGACAAGTGTCAAAATTTTAGGTGATGAAGTGTCATTCTCTTGGAGAGAGTTAGCCACTTATTATATATTAGATTAGGTAGATAAACAAAAAAATATTATATTTTTTCAACCCAAAAAAATATTTCTCTTATCTCAAGTTTTTAGATTTTTTTTTTGTTTCTTCGCAAATGAGAAGTAATTTTACAAAAAATCCTCCCATTATTTTATTATTATTTTTTGAAATTCATAAAATCTAAATAATATTTTTAAAAGGTTTTTCATCAAATTCATCCTTGAGTTATTGGCCATCGCTTTCAAAGTCATTTTCGATACTTACTATCATGTTTTGGAATTATATGGCTTGAATGAACTTTTAAATAGGAACTGTCTTCAATTATATTATGAGGGTGATTTAACTAGTGCCTGTCAAGATCTTTGAATTCGAAGACCTTGAGAAAGCAATAATTTTTTTTTGTTTTTGTACTAAAAGACGATTTTAAATCAGTATATGTCTCTCATGCGTCGTTAATTAAATATATTCGCATAGTGGATTAGGACTAGTCTATCTCCAAAAATTTGTTATGCGCTAATCAAGTGTTCGGATTGGATCTAGCGTCTAGACAACAAATTAGAGATTTATCAAGATTAATCAGAGATTAGATTTTGTATCTTTTATATATATACTAGGTGTTGGTCCGTGTCGTGCACGGACATGGTTTGATTTCGCAATTTCTATCGCGTTAATATAGTAGGTAAACCTAGAGAATCTATCGTCTCTCTTTTCACTTGATTTGTAAAGTTTATGATATATGTTAGATGGCGAACCATGACTATCCCATAATTTTTATGTAATTGTATAAACAAATTTGTATTATATCTTGATCATCTTCAAATTCTCCTATATCACTCTTCTATTTCCGCTTTTGGATTTGTCTTTAAGTAATAAGCTCCAGATCAAATACTTGTGTCATTATAGATATGACAAGGAATAGAAAGACAAAAGACATTTGCACTTTTGGATTTTTGATTGTTCCACCCATCTTATTTATCTGTAAAATTACAAAGGAAGGATTCAAATGATTTGATTGCTTCTATGAATCATCAAGCTCTAAAATTTCAGTGAGTTGACTCACCAAACTCCGCACGATACACAGTCCAAGACCACTTCCTCCATGTCAGAAAGACATAAGACCATTAAGGTATAAGATCCAACTCACAACATTGTTTTTGCTTAATACAACTCATGTGTTCAGTTAATCATGATGACTTAATACAACATAAGTACGTATGTTATATGCTCGTATCAACCCTTGCATTTGCTACATACTGAAAAGACACAACATTAAACAACAACCAATTTAAGCGTGCGTACGACAAAACCAGATTCCACACCCTAAGATAGAAAAATGAAGATGTTGTGTCATACGAAGACAGGTAGTCGAGGATGGCAAGCAATGTTCACAATAGGTTTTGTCCTAATTTTGCTAGAGCTCTTCCGCGTCGATAGTTCTAACAGCTATTGCAAAGACAAATAAATGGTCAATCAAAAAATGAAACATAACGACTAAATTCGTTAAAATATGAGAACTCAGGAAATTGAGAATCCGACATGTCACGTTCATTTTTTTGGGAATAAGAAAAACAGGTTGGAGTGGTGTAACATCAAGATGAACTTTAGCATCCGAGGAATACACAAACGACACGATAGCGAGTTAAACAAATTTCTATACAGAAACATGGCTAGGAGATATATAGAAAGGAGGAGAGAGATTGAAAGTTGAGACCTTTAAGTCTTCCGTGAGAACCCATCTGTCATGTTTGCTACAACTTCTAAATCAACGCCTAATGCTATTTCTTAAAAACTTGGTGCAAGATGGATGAATTTTCTGGTGATCCTGTTAAACGGGTACAAGAAGAAACACGATTTCCTACGGCGAAATCCGTCGAAAATCCGTTGGAAAGCCTCTTTTCCAACGGATTTTCGACGGATTTCGTCGTCGCATCCATGTCGTCAAAAAAAGCTCCGTCGGAAATTCGTTGGAATTTCCGACGGAGCTTTTTTCGACGAACAAGATCCACCAGAATTTACGACATATTTCCAACGGCGTCTACCGACGGAAATCCGAAAATTATATTCATTGGAAAAGTCCGTCTGAAATTTTCAACGGTATGGCTCGTCGAAAATTTTCGACGGTTGGAAATATGAAAAAACTTTCCAACGGATTTGTTAAATTAATATTATTTTCCAAATGAATTTAAATTGACATTACAATTAAATTTAAAATTATGTTTAAAATCAAAATGAAATTAAATAAAAATTAAATTAAAATTAAAATATAATTAGAACTATAACTAAGATTCAAACTTAAATAAAAATTGTCTGAAAAAACAAGTTCATAGCATAATTTTATAAAATATAAACTACTGCTACTACGAAGATGGTGGGTTTTCTGAAGTCAGGAAGTCTGGATCCTTTCGCGCCATATAGGCCTCGAAGGCGAGCATCTTCTTCTCCAAAGCTTGACGTTTAGCTCGCTCCTCTGAAAGCTCCGTCTGTAGCTTATCTACCACGTTGGAGAGTGGCGGACCTGAATACGTTGATCCGACATAATGGTTCTATTTGTCGAGACTCCCTACACCGAAGCGACGACCTTTCTTGACCGAAATTTGCTATAAAAGAAAATGATGTTAGTATTTGTTAACATTATTATGATTAAATAAAATGTAAATTGTTTTGACCTCTAGCACAATCTCGTTGATTTCCTCCCGAGTTAGTTGTGTGCTCGCTCATCCTTCTTCAGTTGGAGGAAGTTGAGAGAGTTTGTCTTCTTTCAGCTTCTCCACCATCTCCACTAACTCCCGAGCCACTTGATCTTGAATTTCATCGGCTGTCTTGTTGGTGTGCATAACTTTGATTAGCTCAACGTAATCAGGTCGCACGCCATTTCTCGCCTTTGTCTGAAACATGGGAAAAGAGAAAAAAAATTGTAAATAAAAGATATCATATTAGTCCTAAAACTTCCCATCTCCAGCTCTCGTTGTTCGGTATTCTTTGCACCGAGGTTGTGCGTTGATATGCCTTTTCCACCTCTTCTGCTTTTTCGGTTATCTGAATTTTTTGTGCTATATCCTTCGTCTCCAACTTTTCCCGATGGGGTATCAACCCGTTCCAGACGTTCGGATTGACGGATTTGGGCTTGCCCTTTCCATGTGCCCACTTATTTTTCCATGTGTGCACGTGGTTCGTGTACTGAGTACTTTCTTAGACATCATACTCGTTCTTAACTCTTTCGGTTATAGCGAGATCCGAAGTGAATTCTTGCTGCAGTTTAAAAACAACATATTAGTGTAATAATCATACATAATTTTTGAAATAAAATTAACGCTAGAATTAAATTAAAAAATCTTACAAGAAAAGAACGAAACCAAATCTTCCGGTCCTCGTGTGGTATATGGTCGTACGTCGGATACGCACCATCAAGGAGAGTGGAAGCACTTCAAAATGGCTTTAGTAATATCATTCTTATATCTCTTTTTGAACCTTAAAAAAATACAATTAGTAGTAACTAAAATAAATCATAAACACTAAAATTATCAAACATATTATAACACTCACCAAGCCGTTTTAGGTTCGTTGTTTGGGGACAGTACCCTATGCTTATCTCGTCCCTCCGATACAAGAATCCAGTTGATCGCCTGCATTTCGGCAATATCTGAGGCTTCCGGCACAAGACTCGGTCCTGCTGGACGAGTAGAAGATGATAGAGTAGCCGTCCTATGTGAAGATCCGGATCCCATCATCCGCGATGTAGTCGAAGGCGACGAACCCAATGTGCGAAAATCCGAATATGACCTGAAATGAACCGACTATAATGTTTGAATGTAATTGTTTTAAAAATCTTAAATATGTATAAAATATCTATGGATTTTGATTGGTAATTATGTATAAAAAATCATAAAGCTAAACAAGATTTTGTGTTCAAGGGTAATTCTTGAGGTAATAATTCTCTAATTAACAAAACAAAAATTAAATTTGAACAATCTTAGCACTTTCAACATCCAAACCATAAAAAACATTAAAAATTAAATTTTTTGTTTTAATATTATAGTATGAAAACATTTTTTAAAATTTCATAATTAAATTTGATATCAAAATTTTATTTTTATGAAAATAATAAATAAAAACGAAATTTAAAAAGTTTTATAAAAGTCAATCTTACTATAAATATAACTATAAAACTTTTTAAAAAATACATATTGTTTATAAAAAATAAAAAAACATCTTCTACACTTAAAAATAATAAAATTCACACAAAAAATCTTATATCTAAATCTAACACACCTAAATTCTATACATATTCATCATAAATCTAACAAATCTAACATCAATCTACCATCTTCATTCTTTATCAAACACAAACAACCTATAATCAACATAACTCAACCCAAATCAACCACAAATCCACCAAAATCATCCTAAAACTAAACAAATTCATCCTAAATGTAACAAATCGAGCATCAAACCTTCTTTATCAAACACATAAAACCTATAATCACCATCTCCCAAACCAAAATCAACCACGAATCCATCAAAAATAACCAAAAATTATATAAATATGAGACCAGTGAAGAAAAACTTAAATGATTTTGAGTTTAGCTTGGGTTGTTCGGCGGACCAGAGGTGGATTTCGCGAGATGGAGATTTTTTTTTAATGTGTTTGCTCTATGCAACGAAGAGGAAGAGGTAGGGATCTTATAAAAACAATTTCCGACGGAAATTCCCGTCGAAAATCCGTTGGAAATATTTTAGGTTTGCCGCTTTTTTTTGTTTCCCGCCAATACTTTCCGACGGGATTTCGACGGAATCTAAAAATATTCCGACGGATTTTCGACGATTTTGGGGTTTGGGGGTATGATTTTACGATTTTTTTAGTTTTCCAATGCTACTGATAATGTTTAACATAATTTCAAACGATAATACTATAAAATCCAATATGTTTATATATAAATCATATTATTAATAACTATCGGGAATTTTCGAAAAGAAACGTTATTAATCGTTATGTATTTATACTATAGCATTCGGTTAAATGTATTGGTAATTCTCGAAAGCTTGTAAATGTTTGATTTTGATTTAAACAAATTGTATTTTATCGTATGATGGATTAAAATGATGTTTAATGTCCACAAAAAAATACAGAACATTATAGAAGAATTTTATTTAACACAAATTTATACGAAATGTTAAATTAAAATAAAAGAATATGAAAAACTCAAATATTCAAATTATAAATTACAATGAAATCATAAACGTGAATTTTTTTATTCTAAATCTGATGAGTAGTTTGGAGATGATGAGCCAGAATCTTCATTGAATTCTCCAATCTCGGGCTCCGAATCTGAGAAAACTTCGTTGTCGCCAACACCTGTAAAATTGACGACAAGATCAATAGCTTTTGTGTTATGAACATCAATATCGCCTATAAAATTGCTTGACAATTGTTGCATCGCATATGTATTGAAGAGTCCATCAACTTCCCCCTTGGATTGATGGGGGTAACTGTGATCCATGGATCTGATTTATTCTTCACATGAGGATAACAAATGTAAGAAACTAGATCAGCTTGTGACGCTAGCACGAACGGATCATAGTTTGGAAGTCTTCTTCTTGAATGAACTGATGTTACTCCAAATTCATCAGTTCGGACATTGTATCCAACAGTTGGATTGTACCAATATGCCAGGAAGACGAAACACTGTAAATCAAGCATCCTGGATAGTGAACCTCCAATATCTCCCGCAAAATTCCATAGTAAATGATTTCCCCAGAGCTAGCAGAGATGCATAATTCACAGTTGACCGTGTATATTTTTTCCGAAAAACCTTAAATGCATATCCTCTCGTACAATACATTGGATATGAGACAGCAACGGAACTAGGACCAACAATAATCTCTTCCAACTAAGTAAAAAATGACTCTCCTCTAGACGAAAGGGTCGTCACCTACACGAATGTGGAATTTGTAAGTATATATAGTAAAGTGAAAATTCAAGTTATTGAGTTCGATGGATGGAGACTTGTTTCATAAAACTTACATAAAATTTGAGCCATTTTTGGAACTCTTGGTCCTTAAGTGAACAAAGTTCGTCTTCAGTGTAGATGGAAAATACATCTTGAACTTGCTCCAAGTAAATCCTAATAAGAAGAATAAATTTAAAATCAATACAAATTTTATAAATAATTTTTTTTTGTCACATATAAATAATTATAAATGAGTAGAACTTATTCTCTATTTACCTTTCATACTCCCGTATATCGTCACAATTTAAAAGAATATACTTATACAAATGTAATTGTTCCTCTTTTGTGAGTCTTCTTTTTTTTCCTCTCCCGCTTAGCCGACCAATTTGGGAAAATATGTCAGGAACATAGACAGGATATAGTGTGCTCATTTGTTTGGTCTGCACTTGTGGGGCGAAGTAATAAGAAGCAAAGTTTGATGTTTCCTCATTAATGCTTTGTGGAACTATAGAACCCTCAACTCGACTTAAATTTTTCACTTTCTTCTTCAAATGATACATGTATCGCTCGAATGGGTACATCCACCGGTATTGAACATGACCTACAAGTGCTATCTCGCAAGGGAGATGAACAAGAAGATACTCCATAACATCAAAAAAAGAACGGTGGAAATATCTTCTCTAAATTGCACAAGATCACCAGAATCTTCTCTTCTAAGTTTCTAATACCATTTGGGGTCAACGATCTGGAGCAAAAATCTCGAAAAAATGATCTGATTCCTAAAAACAAGAAAAGAATGTGAGACAAGGTAACCATAAAATCTTGTAAGTACAAAAATTAAGTAAAACACATGTACATGCTATTGCTTCATGTACATTTTGTGGAAGAAGACCAGCAAAAGAAAATGGGAAAAGGTGCTGCATAACGACATGACAGTCATGACTCTTCATCCCAGTAAACCTTCCTTCTCGACTATCAAAAAAGTTTCTAAGATTAGACGCATATCTATCTGGGAATTTAACACGATGAATAATCCAATGGAAGAACTCATGCTTTGCCACTGCATCTAACCGGTTAATGGGCATTGACGGTTTTCCTTTCCTGACTACATGGAGAGATGTATGAGCACAAATATCAGGCAAGTCTAATCTAGACTTCAGATTATCTTTTGTCTTCCCTCTGATGTTAAGAATGGTATTCATGATGTTGTCAAAAAAATTCTTCTCAATGTGCATCACATCTAAATTGTGCTTGAGTAGATGATCCTTCCAATATGACAACTCCCAGAAAATACTTTTTGTGCCAATTATGATATTCTCCATAACCGTCAACTTGTCCATGCCCATTTCCACCACATCTAACTGTCGTCTCCGCACAAAAATCTCTAAGCTGAGTTAACATATAATCTCCATCTATCTCGGGAGGCGGACCACCTAAGACCCTTTTGTTCTTCAGTTGAAATGCATCTGTGTTATCTTGACAATATGGACATGCTAATCTTCCATGAGTTTTCCAACCAGAATCCATCCCGTATGCGGGGAAGTCACTTATGGTCCAAATAAATATTGCTCGCATAGTAAAATTCTACCTACAAGATATATCAAATGCTTCAACTCCATGTTCCCATAACATTTACAACTCATAAATTAATGGCCGCAAAAACACATCAAGGGATCTTTTAGGATGCTTAGGGCCTGGAAAAAGAATTGAGAGAAAGAGAAACTCTCGCTTCATGCACAAAGATGGAGGCAAATTATATGGTGTCAGAATAATCGACCAAAGTGAATATTGTCTCCCATGACTTCCAAATGGGTTAAATCCATTAGTGCTTAATCCTCGATAAACATTTCTTATTTCAAACGCAAAACTAGGGTACAATGACTGAAAATGTTTCCACGCTTATGCATCAGATGGATGAGCAATTTTTCCTTATGTTTTGTGCTCACCGTGCCATCTCAAAGTCTTTGTCGTGCGTTCAGATTGGTATAACCTCTTCAATCGCTCGGTTATCGGTAAGTACCACATTCTCTTGAAAGCGATTTTTTTCCTTCCACTTGTTTCTTGAAATCGTGGTTTCCGAAAAAATCGTCATGTTGTACGATCTACATCTCTTCTCCAGTAAATCATACAATTTTTGATGCAAAATTCTATCATTTGATACAGCAAACCCAACCTGGATATCAATTTCTTAATTTCATAAAACGAGACTGGTGAAAGATTATCTTCCGGTAATATATCTTTCACAAAATCGGCTATCGCATCAACGCAATCTTCCGGTAAGTTATAATCTGTTTTTATAGACATCATCCTTGTTGCAGAAGACAAAGGCGAAATAACATCTCTACACCTCTCATGTAACGGATTTTTAGCTGCATTTTAACATATCGAAAAATTTACGCGCTTCTAAGTTGGGTTCCTTTGCTATACCCCCATCTTGAACAAATGTATCCCTATTTTCCCGAAATACATCGTTCACCATTTGGACAATACCTATATTCTCATTTAAACCACCTCCACATTCTACATTTCTATCAAAATTTTGTTGCTCGCTACTAGTACCAACATTCTCTACCATATAAGTTTCACCATGCACATATCAAACCTTATAACCAGGCATGAATCCCCTACTATATAAGTGTTTCCAAACACTAGCCACAGAGCCAAATCTACGATTCAAGCAAACAATACAGGGACAATACATTTTACCCGTTTCCAGCGTCTTCTCATGGTTTGACGCAAAGGACATGAACTGTTGGAGACCTTCTGCAAACTCTTCGGTAATAAGGTCCGTCACCGAATCTTGATGATTTTGATCAATCCAATACCTAAAGTAAGTGTTAGTGTTTGGAGAAGATATTTTATAAAACTTAAAATGTGTGTGTGTTTATTAAAAGTTTGGTGAAGGAATAGTGGAGCAAGTGGTGTATATATAAAGAAAAATTTCGACGGATTTCAGACCGATTTCAAACGGTTATAACGGCTACAAAACAGCTATTTTTCAAAATTTCCGTCGGAAATCCGTCGAAAAATTCCGACGAAAATATTTCCGTCGGACGGATTTCCGATGGTTTTCGAAAACGTGTATAACGGCTTAATATTACCGTCGGAAGACTGTCGGAAATTGTAACGTTCAAATATCCGTCGGAATTAAGACTGTACGTTTTCGTCGAAAATTTTTGACAGAATTCCGACGGTTTTGTCCGACGGATGAATGTCCGTCGGAAAGTTCGTCGAAAATCACCTTTTTCTTGTACTGGGGGCAGTCAATCATAGGCATAAGGGGTTTATTATAACAACATCCAGAAATCTAAAAAACTATCAAGCATAGTATTGTATCCATACTCATCATCTTCGTCAATGAAACCTACATAACAAACACCATGATTATAACGTTACATACAACCCATAGATCCTTTTATCTAAACTCCAAATAAAAGTTATACAATCTAATCACCGTTTAAAAAAATTCTAACCATTATGATCTGGTTAGTCATTTAGACCTTTCTAACCTTAATAGAAAAACGGTTGTAAACCTCCAACACCTTATCAAAACACAATAGTGTACGTTAAACCCAATCATTATGGACAGTATATATTAAGGCTACTCCACTTTTTACCATAAGTATATAATCTCCGTTAATAAAACATACACAAGTCATCATCTTTTAAAACCATCTTAACCTTTTTGTCCTAAATATATCTATATGAGTACGAATTCCAAAAAAAAAACATAAAATCTTTATATGTCAACACACCATGGGATAAAGTGGAAGGAGAATCACGAAGCCGTCACCGATGAAGCGAGAAATCCGAAACAAATCTGGACCGAGAAAGAGACATATTGATCGACAAAAAGATGGATTATACAAAGACAAAGCAAAAGAGGTTCATATTTAGCTTTTTTGCCTAATCATCTTAAATAATTTCAAGGTTTTTTATTGGTTGAATTATTTTAGACTATTTTAAAAGATAATAACAGAATTTTGAGTAGGGTTAAAATCGTCCACCGAAATTAGGAAAGCCACACGAAACAATCTGTTGATGCCATGTCACAATGGATGATCGAGATTATAAAATGTGTGCATTTAAGGTTTTTTTAACCTTTTTTCAAACGCCGAGAAGCGTCCTCGCGATGCCACGTCACCAATTTCTTCTGTATGATTGACACCTAGGATATCGACTTCTCATTTAATGATATTATAGATATATATATATATATATATTAAAATATGCGTCAATAACCAAAAGTTTCTTCGTCTTCTAGTGATTCAAGCTCTTAATATCTAGAAGAACAATCTGGATTCTAGTCTCCTCACTGCATTTTGCTTGCTTTTGCGTCCCACATTGGAAAACTGAAGGAAGTAGGGGCTAACACTTACTCTATAACTCTATACATGCCACAAAAAATACTCAAGGTGTTTGGGCTTTCTTTAAGAGTCCGTCAAATGCCTTAACAATTTAAAATTAGGGTTTTTCTAGTTGGAAATTAAACCGATTAATCGGTAATTTTGCCGAGTAAGTGGCCACCGATTTAGTTGTCCAATTTGAGCTTAATCTCGGTGGCTACACTCTGCCCATCGCCTACTCGAACAAGTATTTTGCTATATGGACGAGTTTTACAACAAGGAGCATAATCCACGTTGGATGTATATAAGACATTTCCAACCCATTATTCTACTTTTAACTCTATAACTAGATGGTTCTCCGCGCAATGCGCGGATAAATTATCGTCGAAATATTAGTAACATATTTTTATTTAATAATATTAGTGATTTTGTTTTGATGAGGATAAAATTATCATCGAAATATTAGTAACATATTTTTTATTCGTCACTTACCAATTAGTAACTCGTTTGTTTTAAATTAATTCCTAATTTCTTAATAAAAATTAAATAATTAAATAAATACTCAATAGAAATTAAGTAATGAAATTTTAAATCTTTTAAAATGATTTAAAAGGAGTTTGTCATGTCCTAAATTATAACCAATCAATTTAGATTAGGTTGCCATGTCATAATTTTAGGTTGAAACTCATTATGAAGAGGACATGTGGCAAAGTCACTTCTCAATTAATGTTTAGGGGATACAACGATTACAAAATAGGATATGTTTTTTCAAATATACTACTCCAAAATAACACAACTAAATATTGAATTATGAACAATGCATAATTTTTAGGATAATTATAAAGAAAACCAAAAAATCTTCCATTATTTAACTATTCAAACCACCGAAAAATTGAAATACAACTTTATCCATTTTTGAACTCCCAAAACTTTTTTTTTGATGGAGCAAATTTACCTCTCTTTTTTGTCACCATTTACCTTAATTTTTCCTCTGATTTGTGAGTTAAAATGGAAGGGTGGTACTGATGCAATTTTTTGTTCGTCTAGAAGAACTATATACAAAACAGAAAAACACTGAGAAAACTGAAATGATCCTCGATCAAAGGTAGAAAAATACAGCATCACTACATCACAACAGCAACAACTTGCTTTTCCTCTTCAAATATGTTCTTAAGCCAACACGGATATCCTCTCGCCACATACGAATTCAATCATCCATCTTTTACAACGCTCTTTGGAATCACTTCTGCCCTTAGATTACCTTTACGATCTTCGACACACATAAACACCCCTACTTTTCCTTCAGTGAATCGAAGGATCTCCGCAATCATGACCAATACACGTTGGCCAATCATTCGGTGAATTGAAAGCTTGAATGATCTCTGGTTTCGTCGCTACAAAGATGATAATGGAAAATGTAGGTTTTTCATGCTTTCCATAGCTCATTCCCAAGCCTTAACCTTTGCTTCGTAAACTGATTGAACTTCCACATAAGCTCTCCAACTATGTAGCAACAAATTCCCTTCGCGTTCTCATAAAACACATAGGCACCTACAAATTTTGTAATCTTATTATAAGCATAACCAATGTAACAATTTTGTTTACCACTAGGAGGATTGTGCCACTTTAGCTCTTTCTTGTTCTCTTTGGTTGATTCCCTCTCATCATCATCTTTCACATTAACCAAACTACATTGTTCACCATCATCATAGGCCTTATGAACTACGTGTTGTGGGGAAAATTTTGATTCAAATAGAATCTTGTTCATATTCTTCCAGAGAATCCATAACCGCCATGGCGAAACTGATTTTATCTCTAGTGGTAGCGTCTTTGAATCATAAATGCTTAACAGGCGATGGAAATTTTAGTAGATTGAAGATCCAAATCCAGAGCTTGGCATCAACATATTTTAAGTGCATAAGGACAGAAAAACATAATATGATTGATGGATTCACCCTCTACATCACAAAAGAGATAACCGTCAATACATGCATTCCTCTTTGTTGCATCTCACCGATAGTCTCTACGATTTCTGTAGACGTATCTTGCATGCAAAGTTCACCCGAACATTTCTCATTCAGATCCATCTGGGTAAAATCTACAAAAAACTGTCAGGAGGATCTTCATCCCATCACTCAATCACAACACACCAATCGTTTTGTGCCCACACTCCAACTTGAAGCACAACATTTAGATCCTCTTCATACTTGGAGATAAATTAAAACTGATCATTGGATAGAGATATTCATAAACCTTCCAATGAGATGGCATCTCTAGAATCACCTTCTTAACTGATTGATTCGGGATTTTATAAACACCCTATGATACTTCGTTTGTTTTTAGCACATGCATTGCTGTTAGCCTTGTACTTCAAAATCAAAGGTTTGTCTTCCTTTATCCGCATTGCTTTAAGCGCTTCATCAATCTTCATATCCATCATCACAGTCCCGTTCCCTGCAGGCAAGCCTCACAGGTCGTAAAACACTAAGATGAGGAAGAAATTAACATTCTGATCTCTGGAGTCTTCAAACGAAATTCAAAAGTGGGATGAAGATTTGAAAAAAAATTGTTTGAAACCGCGGGATAACTGCTTCACTAACTTAATGGAATGAAAGAATAACTAATATTTTACAAATATCTACGTCAAATTGAAATCTTCTGAATAAGCCAAAGACATAATAAGTAAGTTGTTGAAATAATAAGTCAAAAACAGAATAAGTAAAGGGTTGAATAAATGAGTGAATATTATGAGAGTTTTCATTGTAATAATTATGTGTAAGAATTAGTGGTGTTATAATTATGTTTAGGATAATATCTAAGGAATAGCTTCGTACTATAAATACCCGGTGAAAGTTATAACCAAGCTAAAGTGAGTTCTCTTAGAGTCTTATTGAGTATTTTGTAATCCTTCAAGTATTCTTCTATATAATAAAAGTTTTCTTTTATTGTGTAAACACTTTTTCTCCTATAACAACATCTTTTATAAACACTTATAACCTTCCTACAATATCTTTAATTTTATCAAATATTCTTCATGGTTATACCCACCATGTGTTTGTATATTAATGAAACAAAGAAATGCCTTGGCAAACCAAATCTTTCGACCCTTTCTTTCACAAAAGCTCTTTTTCGTATTGATACAAATTCGCTGATTAGATAATGGAGTAAAATTTAAAATCTTATATATTAATTGAGGAGACGGAGAGAGAAAATGAGAATGAAAAATCTTACGTGTCAATCAAAGAGAGTTTTGAGGGAAAAGTAACCAATCAGTACTTTCCTTATTAAATAAAATTCTAAATTAAACAAATAAAAAGATATTACC
>OVAN01006713.1:0-20806 GCA_900406275.1 Anastatica hierochuntica | reverse complement strand
TGGCGCCAAGACCATGCCCTGGTCTTGGCGCCAATTGGCGCCAAGACGGACTTCCGGTCTCGGTTCTGATCGACCTCTAGACCGACCTCTAAGACTCGTTCGTAGGTTTGGCGTCAATCGGCGTTTAGACATTTCTTCGAAACGATGCGATTCTCCGATGGTCACGGAGGTTTCGTATCGTTCCGAAGTTCGTAATGTGAGGTCTTCCGAGAGTTATTCGTAAATCGTGGATGTTAACTTTAGCATTCGGGCTCTTTAGTTGTTTGCGGAAGGATAGACTTCGTTGAACGATAGTTAAGTCTAGACGATGACCAGTCAAGACGACAGTAAGTCTAGAAGATGTTAAGTCTAGGCGGCGGTGAGTCTAGACGTTGGTCGTGTTTCCGAGTAAATCCGATTAGAGATGCGATCTTGGACGTTGATTTCGAGGTGACTATTTTTGACACCAACAAAAATCATGTACAACTAAATAAAAATTTTTTCACTATCTTGATCTTATTCTTGTAATAGCAATTTAACTATCTGCAACTTTCAGCACATAACAATTAAGATGGATTTTACTAAATTGTGACAAATCTAACAAAGCATAATTCTACAATAAGCTTATTATCTGTAGTGTATATAAGTAAGAGTGATAAATATATTATGGTATGAAATTTTAATTTCTTCATAGTTAGTTATAAGTTTTAAAATATAAAACTTACATATGCTCTTCGTTTAGTGTACTTTTAGTACTTTAAGTTTTTTTTCTTAGTATATTATGCAATAGAAAAGTTTATATTTTGGATTCTTTACCACAATTCGTTTTACGATTCTTTTTCTGTTGATCGAAAGCGATGAAATGCTTTTTATCATATATAATCTTCTTTGGTAAAACTATTGACAATCATACCATCAAATAGCTTCAATTTTTATCAGTGACATATTTTTGTTTTTATATTTTTTCAAGTAGTTTCTCGTTCACCGTAGTATATGTGCTTCATTTTAAATATATAAACTTCTAACCGAGAATGTATATCCATAAACATTTTGAAGTATTTATATAAATGTAAGAAGCATTTTTTCGTATTTCTTTGTTTTGTTTACAATAATTTCAAGCAAATTTTCATTTATAATATATTTTTAAATTTTCTATATTTTTGGAATGTTGACTTGTGTACTGATACTATTGAACATTTAAAATTCCATATAGGAAGCCTTAAAATCAAACCTTATATGTGCGATGAAACCTTACAATGCCGAGGGGGACGGGTAAATGCGATGAAACCTTACAATGCAGAATATTGTACGAATCTGGTTAGTCACTGATATAAATATCTTAGAGTCGATGAGGAGGAGGTCGACACCAATGAAACTTTTTTCTTTCTCGAAGTTCCTCACTTCCCAGCTGTTGGCTTTCTCGAGAAAATGTGTTAGGGGCTTGTGGTTGAGTAGTTGGTCGGAGCTGATAGCTGAGAAGTTGGTTATAGGTAATCTCTTTGGGAGTTTGGGGGAAACTAATGGTTAATACCCAATGGCTTCATAGGATGCAAAAGGAGTAGGCTATAAGGCGTTGTTTCAGGTAACGGAGGGGGAGTGGGGGTGAGAGATGAGGGAGATGGGAGGTTGGGTTTAATGGTTAGCGAGTGCATTAAAGTGGGTCCGGGGCGGTGGTTTCGCTAGGGAGATAAGGAGATGGTGATTAGAAGAGATCGAAGGAGATTAAGTGCTCAACAGTGGATTAGGGTTGAGGTATTCGCTTTGAGGCTACGTGTGGGAGTTGGCCGGTTTGTGCCTTAACGGTCATGTAGAGAACAATTCAATTAGTAATTCATGGCCAAGTCTTGCTCATGTGGAGGGGCAGCATATGCTCGCATGAAGGACAGATTGGTGGTGACATGTCACCTGGGAGAGAGCTCACAGAAATGCTGTCGTGTTATCCCTAAAAACCTTCCATTGATCCTTTTATATAGTTAGACTAGGGATTATCCCCAGTTATCCGCGGATTTTAGTTATATCTTTTGTTCTTTATTGATTATCAGTATTTATTATAACATTTTGAATACGAAATTTGACATTAAAGCATATAAAATTATGAATACAATAGTAGATTAAAATATGTTAAAAGAAGAAGAATTTCATTTTTGTCTTTTTAAATAACCTCATATTTTTATTTTAGTATAAATTACAACGTATAACAACTTTAGTTATCTTATTAAAATTCTGTAATACACTTATCTTTTGTTTCAACAGTAAAGTTGTCATTCTTCCCACGACATGTAATTTATTAATGTTGAAAAGTTTACACATATTTATTAAAGAGAATAACTTTTATTGAGAATTTTTATTGATATGAAGAATAGCTTAAAGTCACATGATTTACTAAGGCAAAGCATAGAGAAATTTGATAATTTTTATTGATGTTTAATTGAAAAAGTATATTGTATATATTAAAGTCACATGATTTACTGAAGCAAAGCATAGAAAAGTTGGGAAATTTTTAATGATATTTATTGGAAAAGTGTATCGTATATATTAAAGTTGTAGATCAAACCATTTTAATCTTTAAGAGGCAATTCCGGTCAATCGGTCAACTCGTCGCCTCTGTTAATAGATATTCATCATACAAAAGCCAAGAGTGTAGAGAAGATCATATAACACAATCACTAGTAGAAAAAATTGCTATAGCCACGTTTAAGCCACGATTAGCCACGAAAAATCGTGGCAAAATCATCCATATAGCCACGATTAGCCTTGAAAAAAAAGCTATGATCATATAGCCACGATCATATAGCCACGACATTTTTTCGTGGCAAAATCGTGGGTATATGATCGTAGTTTTTTTTTTTCGTGGCCAAATCGTGGCTATATAAATGATTTTGCCACGATTTTGCCACGATTTTGCCACGAAAAAAAAGCCACGAAACGTTTTTTCGTGGTTTAAACGTGGCTATTCCCGTGTTTTCTACTAGTGAATAACTTGATACCAAATCAGACAATACTTATGTAATACACGTGTAATTACTAGTGTAATGGTCATTTCAACATGTATTGCACTTCTGTCATACTATATTATAGTTTTGTTTTTCATTTTTCATTTGACAATTTTTTCCTAAACCATCTAACTAATAGATTAATTCAATTAATCAACAGCTACTCAATTGGCAACTCTGATACCAAAGGGTTAATTAGTTCCTTAATATCTTATGAAATCTGTCTCAGAGGTAAGTAACTTTTGTTTGTTGCATTGCCTTCAATGCTCTGGAGTCCTAATTTCATGTTCAGCCATGTTGAAGCTAAACCGGAAGAGGACTCTCCTCCAAAGTTCTCTGACTCCAGTAAGATACACTAGTTGAGACCATGTTCTTTGTTAAGAGGTGGAATCATATGTCTTATTAGAATAGCTGTACACAAATACATAGTGACAGCTATAGAGGAGAATTATGTAACACAGTAATTACAAAATGATTCTTTACATATATAGAATGATTCATTTCCTTAACACGCCCCTCCAAGATGGAGGCAATCTTGTGAGTCCAATCTTGGAACATGCTTGTTGAAATCTTGAGCGTGGCAAAGGTTTCGTAAGTGCATCCGTCAATTGATCATAGGTAGACACATGTGATACTCGAAGTAACCCATTTTGAATGAGATTATGGATAAAATGATAATCCAAGGCAACATGCTTCATCCTTGCGTGGAAAATGAGATTAGCGCAAAGGTATGCCGCCCCAAAGTTATCACAATACATCTCCGGTGATATAGGAATCTTAATGCTGAGATCAGTAAGTAGGGAACACAACCATTGTATTTCTGTTGTAGTATTCGCCACAACCCTATACTCTGCTATAGTGGAGGAACGAGAAACCCCACATTGTTTCTTTGATAACCACGAAATTGAATTGTGTCCAAGATAAAAATTATATGCATTTGTTGAAACATAATCATCCTCGTCTTCAGCCCAGTCGGCATCTGAAGATCCATGTAGTATGAGCGGGGAATCTTTTCGCAGGAGAATGCCATGAGAGAGAGTACCCGCGAGATATTACAGAACATGTTTCATGGCTTGCCAGTGGTCCGTGGTAGGGAGATGCAAGAATTGAGATAGGCGATTGACAACGTAAGAAATATCCAGACGGGTGAAGGCTAAGTAATGTAAACTACCCACAATCGATTTATATTAAGTTTCATTAGTCGGTGTTATTCCGCTACGAAGTGTGAGCTTTGGTGAAGTAGGCAGTGGCACATCACATGTTTTTCATCTGCCATATTTGTCTTGTTGAGAAGGAAAATGATGTACTTCCGCTGCATCAAGTGTAAACCGGTTGTTGTTCACGTAGCTTTGATTCCCAAAAAATAGTGCAGATCGACGGGATCTTTAATTGAGAATCGTTTTACAAACGAGTTTAGGACCTGAGTGAAGATATTACCTGTGGCAAGAATATCATCAACGTAGACGAGAACATATGTCAAATTGATACCACTGTTCTTTGTAAACAATGAGGTGTCAACCTGTGAATTGACCAAACCTATGTCGATCAGATGTTGTTTGAGCGCCAAATACCATACATGTGGCGCCTGTTTAAGGCCATAGATGGATTTTCGAAGTGTGTAGACATGTGTCGGTCTATCTTGATCAATGAACCCTAGTGGTTGTGACATATAAACCTCTTATGTGAGCTCACCTTGAAGGAAAGCGTTGTTCACATATAACTGCTTTATCGCGCGAGACTTGTTAACCGCACATCAAGAACTAGTTGAATTGTTGTGGTTTTGATAACGAGAGTAAAAGTCTCTGCATAATCAATACTATATTGTTGCTTGTAGCCTTTTGCAATGAGACACGCTTTGTATTGTTCAATCTCGCCATTCGTAAGGTACTTAATTGTGAAAACCTATCGACATCCAACAAGGTTCTGTGTTAGTGCGGTGTAAAGAGATCCCAGTTGTGTAACCCTGTCTGAGAATCATATTCTACAGACATAGGCTTCCTCCATTTCTCATCTTTGAGCGCCTGAGTAAATGTTGTCGGTCCGGTTGGTGTGTGTAGAGTTGCGAGGCTTAGTTTCTATTTGAGTGTATAAATTTTGTTCTTGGCTCTTGTTTGTATCAGGTGATGATTTTGAGGTGGAATGTTTGAGGAAGTGGTCGATGTTGAGTGTATCGTGGCTGGGAGAGGGGTAGAAGAAGATGACAGAAATGGAGAAATTTGAGTGTTTGGTGGAGAATATCGTAGTTCTGGTGGGGAAGGATTTAAGTGTTGGGTCTGATTTGGTGGATTGGTTTGATTTTCTCTTTGGGCCTGAGTGTTTGTGGGCTGTTTTTGGTTTAAAGGAATGGGAAGTTGGTGTTGGGCTGGGGAAGAAAACTCATTTTTCGTGCTGAGCAGAGGGCCTAGAGTGAGGTGAGAGTTGATAGGGAAAGGGTTGTGAAGAACGTACCTGAGAACTTGGCGGTGGCGAGAGCTGTTTTGGTGTCAGCGGTTGTGTCGTTTGGTGAAGGATCAAAGACGAAGGTGGAGAACCCGACGAAAGCACTGGAAGTATGAGTGACGAATAAGAAGCTCTTGTATCCATTTGATTGGATTGTTCTTCAGGTCGCAGAGAGTTCAAATCGACAAAGGGAAATCAATTTTCTTGAAATCGCACATGACACGAAGTATAGATTCGTCCAATGGCGATGTGGAGACAAAAGTATGCACTGTGTGAGGTCGAGTATCCAAGGAACACATATGGTTTTAAGCGATTTTCGAGCTTGTGGTGATTATATGACTTCAACCATGGGAAGCATTGACAGCAAAACACCCTAAGCTTATCGTACTTGAAGGTAGCAGCAAAGAGTTTCTGGTAAGGTGATTGTTGCGAAAGCACAGGCGTCGGCATCCTATTAATGGGATAAACAGTTGTAGAGAAGGCGTATGGCCAATAAGACTTTGTAACAAAAGCTTGAGAGAGTAATGCCAGACCCATCTCAACGATATGTCTATATTTCCACTCTAAAACACCGTTATGTTATGGAGTATGTGGTGGAGTTGTGAGATGTAAAATCCCGTGATCAAATAGGTATGCTCATAATGCCACAAATTCACCTCCATTATCAGAGTACAACGTTCTAATCTTTGCACAAAAACGATTCTCAACCAGGGACTTGAATGCTTGGAAAGTCTCTTTGACCACTGATTACCTTCAGATAGGATATATCCATGAGTATCGTGTAGAGTGGTCAACAAGAAGGAGGTAGTATTTGTAGTTTTCATTGGATAGGATTAGGGATGACCAAACATTATAGAAGATATATGCATGAGGTTTAGTAGAGACAATGGTTGATTTTGAGAAAGGTAATTTGTGACTCTTATTGATCATGCAATCAAACACAAGAGGAAATTGTTTGAGACCAAGTAGATACTGGTAAGGCAAATTTCGAAATAATAGTTTGTAAGATAGTAGAGATGCGGTGGCCTAATCTTGAGTGCCAAACATCAAGAGTCACTTTAGACGTTTGTGAGAAAACCATAGCAGTAGCTTGACGTGTATTAATCAGCCACTTATACAAACCATCTTTAGTGCTTCCTTGGGGCAACAGTCCCCTATCCGAAGATCCTTCACCTGAAAGAAGCAGGGAAGAATTCGACAAACACATTATTAGCATTATAAAGACGATACACAAAAATGAGATTCTTATTGACATGAGGTATGCCGAGAACATTATTAAGAAGAAAATCTCTTGAGCTAGAGTGTAAAGTATTGGAACCAATATGATTGATCTTGAGGTTGGTTCCATCGTCAATGACCACATCGTCTCCGCTATTGTAAGGTTGCTGAACAACTATATTGTTTAAGTTAAATGTGAGGTGATGTGTGGTCCCACTATCCATAAGCTAATTATCAGTGGTGTAAGGAGCAGTAGCAGCAATATTGGCCCTTGGACGCCAGGATGTGAAGTGACTTGGCGGAGACAAGCTGGACGTTGACTGGAAAGAATAGAGTTGTGGACATTTCTTGGCACCATGGCCTTGGACACCGCATATTTGACAGCGACCTAGATTAGGTCTAGGACTCCTCATGTCATTTTGGTGGTTGAATTGTTATGTCTGCAAGTTATTGTTGTTTTTATTACGGTAGTTATTATTGTACATAGGTCTAGACATACTGTTACTGTTGTAGCGATGTTGGGCAGCATTTGCGGTGACTGGAAACGAAGAGGAAACTAGTGATGATGTGGTCTGAAGTTTGGCTTCGTGATTAAAGAGATGTTCATGAACCTCAGTGATTGTTGGTGGTGTGTCACGGCTCTCGATCTGGTCCATAACCGGCTTGTATTCCTCGGGGAGACCTTCTAGAATGATATCAATTTGGTCTTCATGATCGATGGCCTTTCCAAGAATAGCAAGTCGGTCAAATATTTTGGTAAGTCCTTGAATGTATACATCAACAGTTTTGTTCTCCTTCTTCCAGTGTTTGAGTTGATGTTTTAATTTCTTTATATGGCCATGACTAGGTTTCGCATAGGTATAGGAAATGATATTCCAGAGGAGAGAAGATGTTGTTGCCCGTGAAATATTAGGTTGGAGAGCTAAGGTGATTGCCCCAATAAGAGCGCTGAAGATACGTTTGTCTTGGCGATGCCATAGGATGTACTCTGGATTGACTGAAATTTGGCCATTTATGGTTATGGTTTGGGAGGGTACAAGGGTAGAACCTTCAAGGTAGCCGAGCAAATTGTATCCATCAAATAATACTTTGATTTGAAAACTCCACATTAGATATTTTGTGGATGTGAGCTTGGTAATATGGAACATATTGATGGTGAGAAGATTTTGTGCGTTTGGAAGAACATGGTCTGTTAGGTTGACAGGAAGGGTGTTTCTAAATGGTGTATGTGGTTCTGATACCATAATGAGGTGAAATCATATGTCTTATTAGAATAACTTGTATCCATGTAGTGAGAGCTACAAAAGAGAATTAGGTTATGTTATGGGTGATTTTGGTCGTTCTTTGTAGCACTACGGAAGCTGGAGGTCAATGAATGTTTAGCAAAGGTGGAAAGAGGTTTGTTCTAAGCTTTAAGGTCAAAGATGGCGAAAACGTTGTTTATTGTATTGATTGTTGGCTTAGTGTTTCTTGCGTTCATGTTTTGCCCTTGAGCTTGATATTTATACATGTGTTTCATGATTATCCCTCCAAGAATTGAATATATCATGATTATCTGTAGAATATATGCATCTATATCTAGAATACATGTCATTTTCTATTAATTTAAATAGCGAAAATAGAGGAGAGGCGGTGGTCAGCTGGCTTCCAGCTTCCGGCTATGCTTGGTCGTTTGACTTCCGGCTTCCGGCTATGCGATGTCGTCTGGCTTCATGCTTCTGGGAATTCCCCTGCTTTGAGGTCTTACTGTTGTACTTCATCTAAGTCTGGGGAATTCTCGTGACCTAAATTAATCACAACAGTTTGCCCCTTATTGCGCAGGTTCGATCCGAAGCAGTGGAATAACATGTCTTCCAGGTGGCTTAGGCAGGAAGCCAATAGTCGCTTGGCCCTTTTTTGTTGTGGCTTGCACCGCCTCTACTTTTTATGAGCGTTTTCTTGCTTTTGGTTTGAGTCTTATCAGATAATGAGCATCGTTGCAGCGAGAGGTTGCATCTGGCTCTTGATGTCTGGCCTCGGGGCTTTGAATTTGAACTTCGTGAGCCATTTGCAGTTTTCAAGGAGGGTTGATTTTTTTGAAAAATCCCAATTATTTGACTTGGTGAAAAGAAGAATTCGTAGCCGTTAGCGAAGATTTGCAAAGATTTGAAGAGAAAGAAAATAGCCCTTACTCTTCGTGAAATTCATGTCAATGATTGGACGCGTGTGGCCAATTTCAATTTCTTCTCTTTCCTTTTAAACCTTTTCTTCCTTCTTCTTTGGCATTTTCGCTTCATCTACTACCTTTTTTTGCTAAAACTCTTGCTCCCAGAATTCTCATCAAGCTTTCGATCTGCGATTCTAAGGTTAGATCGTCATCTTCCTTCCTCTTTTCGCTTCTTTTAGGATAGATTCCAGGGGTCGATCCTTAGGATTTCAGATTAGCCTTAGCTTTTAGGCCTTTCTTGCCTCAACCAATCTTTAGATCCAAGATCGGAACCTTCTTTGAACCAAGATATGACCAGTTCCGGTGATGAGTTTTCTCTGGTAGCCTCAACCTCCGTCGGGACACGCGTCCGGAGGAGACCCTTGATTAGGACTAGTCCATCTATTGAGGCTCAGGGGTCGTCTAAGGACACGAATATCAATGAAGCTAACCCAATGCCCTTTCGCTCTGCCGTGGGTCCGGAGCTTCTGAAGGTCGGGCCCTTCTCCAATGTAAACTCCAGGATCTTGGAGGGGTAGATGCAACAGTATTTCGTTGGGGAAGGTGTTCACTTGAGGTTGTCTGGGAACGATGAAAGGGCTTCTGAATGCCTAGTAGATGAAATAGCCATGTATGAGGCTATTTCGTGGCTAGAGTCAGTGGTACAGTGTCTGCCCTGGTGAGAAAGGTCTCAAAGCACTTCAACATCCATCCTTCCCAGCTGAACCCGCCGTCTTGAAGGAGTCTCACTGCCATCCAATTGCTTAACGAGTTCCATGGGCTGGATATCGGCATTAATGAGCTTCTTTACTCCTACTACTTCACCCATGTTCTTCCGGGTGAAGGTAGATATTACTTCTGCTCTCGTGTCGGTGCTTCCTTGGTGTTGGAGCTGGAGAAGGAGGAAAGAAAAGGGGCGGCCTTCACGAAGCATTGGGCTCAGAAGTTTGTTTTCATGAGAGTTGGGACCTCTCCTAGGTTCTCTACTCTTTGGAGATTCACTGGTACGCTTAGGATGCTTTTGTTTTTGTTGCTTCCAATTTGGTCACTAACCCTTTTGATCCTTTTTTTTGCAGAAGCGTCTATAGAGAAGTCACAGGAGGGCAAGGAGAAGGCGGAAGAAGCTTTGGAGATCCCTGCTGAGGAAAGGAGTATCACGTTCCTTTTGAGTAAAGAAGCGTTGAGCTAGAGTAGCATAAGAGGTTTGGTCCTTGTTTCTTACTTCTTTTGTCTGCTTGCTTCCGGGCTAGCTTCTGAATTGATGTTTTTGTCATTTTACAAGAAATATGTCGGGATCAAGGTCCAAGGCATTGGAGGACTTCAAAAGGGCTCAGGCGGCAAGAAAGGCAAAGTTGGCGTCCGGGAGCGAAGCTCCGGAGGTGGTGGAGATCTCGGTATCTCCTTCTGCTGGGTCCAGGAGGAAAGGGACCCAGAAGGCCACTGCCTTTAGCACGAAGCAGAAGTGTCCTCCCGCCAAGTAGTCTTCCTCCTCTATCCCGATCTTGATGGCGCCTTTGATCACTTGCAGAGCTCCGTCTTCCCTGTGCATCCCTTTGATCCTCCTAGCTCTAATAATCTGGGCATCTTCGGCCATGTCCAGAAGGGAATGATCATGGTAATTGGCATGCCTTTGGCTTCTGGCTCCTTTTTGCTTTTCTCCTTTTCTTTTGGCTAACCTTCTTCCACTTTGTTGCTCAGTTTCCAGCTTCTCTCTTTCATTCCAAGGATCAGGTCGCCACTGAGGTGATCGCTGCAGGGAAGGCTCAAGTGGAGGATTGCTTTTCCAAGCTTAGGGCAGAGAAGGATAGGTCTACTGGCTTGGAGAAAGAGATGAGGGAGATGAGGGAGCTGCTCTGGGGGCTGGAGTCAGAGAAGGAGAAGGCGGCAGAGAAGATCCTTAGCCTGACCGAGGAGAAGGCGAAGCTGGAAGAGGAACTTGGCAAACTGGACGACCGGGTGGCCACCTTTATGGATGAGATGTTCATGGTTGTCAACGGTGCCAGGATCATGGGGCACTGGGAAATTTTTCGAGACTACCTCAAGGGTGAGGCCAAGTCTTGGAACTTGCATGAGGAGTTTGAGAACTACAAGTTGGTGGCGATCGGGGAGGCAGAAGAGAATGGTCTCGAAGCTCCCAACTTTGAAGATGAACCAGAGATTCCTCCTGCCTTGGCGTCTACTCCTCTAGCGGCCTCTGAGCCGAATGTCGAGAAGTCTGCCTCTCCTAATACTCCAGGTGCCTAGCCTCCAGACCCAGAATCAAGAAACAGGTTGCTCTCCCTTTACGGGATTTTATTTTCTTTTTTGTTGACTGCGTGGGCTTACTCTTGCCCCTTGCGGGCTTTGTAATGAATTTTATGGCCTTAGTGGCTTTGATTCTTCGGTGCCCTTCTTGGCCTTGTTTCGGTTTGCCCTCCGGGGCTTAAAACTTGTCTTCTGGCCCTTAGTGGCCTTCTATGAATGTTTTTTTAGCTCTATGTTTTCTTTTTGCCTTAACAAGCTTTTGGCTTAGATTTAGAGATGATGCTTTGGCAAGCTTTTTATCATTAGTATCTTGACCGACTGGCTTATGGCTATAAGCTTTTAGCCTTTGCACCTTGATCGACTAGCTTCTGGCTTTGAGCCTCTAGCCCTTTTGCCTTGATCGACTAGCTTCTGGCTTTGAGCCTCTAGCCCTTTTGCCTTCATCGGCTGGCTTCTGGCTGTGAGCCTCTAGTTCTTTTGCTTTGATCGACTTGTTTCTGGATTTGAGCCTCTAGCCCTTTTTCCTAGATCGGTTGGCTTTTGGTTGTGAGCCTCTAGCCCTTTTGCCTTGATCGGCTGGCTTCTCGCTGTGAGCCTCTAGCCCTTTATCGATTTCTCGACTGTTTGACTTCTAGCGTATTGTCCTCTAGTCTTTTCTGTGTCTTGCGAGAGTTCTTGAGTTCCAAGTTGGGATAATCTCATTATCACTCTTTTTTTTTAGCAAGTTCTGCTTCTTGTCCTTAGACAATGTTTTAGGTTCCCCAGACACGTTGTTAGCCTCTTGATACCCGGAGGTATCTTCTGGCTTATTGGCATTTTGTTACCCGGAGGTAACCACTAGCTTGCGTTTCTTGGCCTCTTGATACCCGGAGGTATCTTCTGGCTTTTTGGAATTTTGTTACCCGAAGGTAACCAGTAGCTTGTACTTTTGGCCTTTTAATATCCAGAGGTATCTTCTGGCTTTTTGGCGTTGAGCTACCCAAAAATAGCTGATTTTTCCTTGCTGCACTCTGCTTCTTGCAGCGAAGCCATTCTCAGTCTTATTGGTTTTGCTGGTATGGACCTCCCCCACAAAGGGGTCTAAGTGCCAGATTTTTCTTCTACTTCCCACGTCTGGGTAAGTAGGTATTGGTGATGCTCATGTGCTCAGGCAACATAGCTTTTGCGCTTACTGTGACCTGGTAAGCAAGGTTAAGCTTGTTTTTTCTTTTTGCTCAGCACTCTGCTTTCCGGTTAGCCACTCTCTATTAAGCAGAATAAGCAACTTTTGTCTCTTGATTTCTTTCGGATATTTTTCCTTGTTTATGCAGAGTTTCTTTTTTTTTGAGCTTTTCGCTTTTGTTTAGGAAGGGTACATTGCCTATGTTACTCCTTTATTGAGGAGTAGTCATTCAACTTATTTGTCCGTTGCTTTTTATCTGAATTTTTTCTGAGAAAGCAGTTGTTTTATTGATTGGTATCCTTCCTTAAACGTATCTTGATTACATAAAAAGATGTAAAAGAAATTGGAAATCCAAAGCAGAAAAACGTATATGGGGTATGGTCGTACGAGTCAGGGGCGTTCTTTTTATAAGAAGTAAGACTTTAGGTGTAAGGCATTCCAGCTATTTGGTTGTACTTTTCCGTACCTGTCTTGTAACTTGTATGCCCCTGCTCATTTGACTTCCACCATTTGGTATGGTCCTTCCTAGCCAGGTGCTAACTTTCCTGCGGCCTTGTCCCTGGTATTCTCAAAGACTTGGCGCAACACCTATTGGGAGTAATTTAGGTCATGGGAATTCCCCAGACTTAGATGGAGTACAACAGTAAGACCTCAAAGCAGGGGAATGCCCAAAAGCAGGAAGCCAGACAATTTCCCATAGCCAGAAGCCGGAAGTCAGGCGACCAAGCATAAGCGAAAGTTGGAAGCCGGCCGACCACCGCCTCTCCCTTATTTTTGCTATTTAAACTAGTATATAATGACATGTATTTTAGATAAAGATGCATATATTCTATAGATAATTATGATATATCCAATTCTTGGATGGATAATCATGAAACTCATGTATAAATACCAAGCTCAAAGAGAAAACGCGTACGTACAAAAACCCTAAGCCAAAAATCAATACAACAAGCAATTCTTTGCCATCTTTGATCTTTGAACTTAGCACAAACATTCCAAAACCANATTTTAGATAAAGATGCATATATTCTATAGATAATTATGATATATCCAATTCTTGGATGGATAATCATGAAACTCATGTATAAATACCAAGCTCAAAGAGAAAACGCGTACGTACAAAAACCCTAAGCCAAAAATCAATACAACAAGCAATTCTTTGCCATCTTTGATCTTTGAACTTAGCACAAACATTCCAAAACCATTTGCTAAACATTCATCGACCTCCAGCTTCTGTAGTGCTACAAAGAACGACCAAAATCACCCATAGCAGCTGGCGTTAGAAGGAGGGGAGCTTTCAAAACAACTACGTGAATATGGTTGGAGATCATCATTAATCAGCAAATATCACACCAGCACGAGCCGAGCTCACCTATGAGGAGATGCGATCTCAACTAGAGACTTTGCAAAAGAGACTAGGAGAGATGGAGCAGATTCGAAGAGATCAGATACCCACTGGGGCTGATACAGCAGCTGCATAGCTTGAAACCCTGAGGCAGCATATGGAGGCTCATGCCAAGGCGCTCGAAGAGAACGCACAGCGCCTCCAGCAGCTAGAGCTGGAGAACGAGACCCTCAGAGAGGCAAACTTGACTCTGACGGTGAATCAAGCCATAAATCATAGGTTCAGGGTCCACGTACCACGAATGCCAACTCTGGAAACTCCTCGTACCAATAACCTGGGAGAAGGAGAAAACCCAGTAGAAGCGGGGACCCAAGAGAACCAAAACCTTGCTCAAGAGCAAGAAGACCTGATGGATAAAAAAGAGCCACAAGCAACAAGCCTCGCCCCACTCTCTGATGAGGCCAGACGACTAGAGCAGATGTTCTCCAGCAAATTTGAGGCGCTGCAATTAGTGATCGAACGGCTTCCGGGTTTTTCACCTCCCCTAAGGAAAAGTACCCTAAGCTCCTATGTGGACACTCCCTTTTTAGAGGAGATGGCCCTCGCCAATATGGCCAAGAAGTTAACCTTCCCATTCGTCAGGTTGTACAACGGAACTTCCGACCCGAACAATCACATTGCGCAATACAAGTAGAAGATGCTTACTGTGGCAATCCAGAAGGAGCATAAGGAGGCCGCCATGTGTAAAGGGTTTTGTTCTAGCCTGACAAGGTCCGCCTTGCAATGGTTCATATCGATTCCAACCAGAACTATAAGATCCTTTGCTCATCTGACTATCTGTTTGTGGAGCAATTTGCCAGCAACATAGTGACTCCCAAATCCTCTGATGACCTTTATGAGATCAGGCAGCATAAGGCAGAGCCGCTCAGGAGCTACCTTCACTGCTTCAACAATCAGAAAGTTACTATCCAAAACTGTAGTGTTGCTACCGCAATTTCTGCCTTCAAGAGGGGACTTCTGCTTGATGGTGACCTATACAAGGAGCTCACCAAATATCAATGCAGAACGATGGAAGACGTGCTCTCCCCGACCCAGGCGCAGATCAAGTGGGAAGAAGACCTTCTTGCCAATCAAGAATCTCGGGTCATGAGGACCGAGAAGATGGCTAGAGATGACAAGCCCTACCAAAGACCTACTAGAGACGATGGACATAAGGGAGCCAAAAGACACAAACCTCTAGGGAATCCAGACGTCAATAGATTCTAATCTGTTCACACCTGGCTGGACGTATCCAACCTGTCAATATCAAGCGCGGAGCTGGTAGGAGTTTTGAAAGAGATGGGAGGCCAAGTCAAATGGCCCCAGAAGATGAGATCACCCAACAATCGCCGGAATCCAAACAAATGATGTGACTTCCACAATGACCACGATCACAGAACAGTGGATTGCATATCCTTAAGAGTATAAGTCAACGAGCTTCTCAAGAAGGGACACCTTCGAGAATTCCTTTCCAGCAAGGCTAAAGAGATGCTGGATAATCATGAAGGAGGAGTCCCACCCGACCGTTAAGCACCTGATTCCCCAAGGCATGATAGGGTGATTAATGTCATATCTGGAGGTTCTGAGATATGTTGAATCACACACGTCGCTGCCAAGAAAAGCACGAGGCTCGCTAAAACCAATCATAGCACCCCGAAAGTCAAGCGCCAAAATCTCAGCCAGGAAGTCATAAGTGTCACGGCTGGAGGACAAGACGGGATCCTGACACCGCACCATGACGCATTTGCCGTCTCTTTGTCGGTGGCAAATTGTTTGGTGAAGAGAGTACTCATCGACAGTGGGAGCTCTACGAATGTACTTTTCAAGGGATCATACGCAGACCTGGGTCTAACCCAGGAAGTCTTGGTCAAGAAGACCATGCCGCTAGTGGGCTTCAGCGGAGAAGTCAAGCAGACCATTGGAGAGATAGCGCTCCCGTGTGCGTCGGAGGAATCAACTTATCCAGTAAGTTTTCTGTCATAGACTGTCCCTCCGCCTACAACATGATCATGGGCAGACCTTGGTTCTGGAAGACTCCTTTGTACCCATCCCAAGTAGTAATGGACTGAGGTGACAAATAATTTATCCAAATATAAGGGATTTATCGTACAATGATAATGTAAAGAGGTTGCACTTGAAGTAATCCGATGGAACTCCATTTGTGCGCGTAGTGCTATATATCTCCTTAAATATGTCGATATGGTCAAGAGGATGGTCGGTCAATATTCCAAAGAATTAATTTTGCTTCAACAAGGCTATGATCTAAGCTTTAATCTCAAAAAGCATTTCTTTGAGGATAAGGAGGATGAATTGGATTCTTGTCCAAGAAGAAAGATCCAGAAGAATCGAAGTGTCCGATCGTAGGAGGTTGATGAGGCTGATTCTGTTGAGCTCGCTTTTGAGGTGGCTGATTCTGAGGTAAACATTAGTTAAGTATGGCTTGAAGTAGTTATGGGAGCTGTTGCATTCCCACACAATTCCCAGCTAGAATTTGTTGTTGATTATCCACTCGAACATGTACATTTCCTCTTCTGGGTTGGTTTTGCGGAATAGGGGCAGCAACAAGAGGTCCTTTTTGGTTCACTTGGACTTCTTGAAGTCCAGCAGCTGCGTCAAGGTTGGCTTGAAGATTTGGAGCAACAACAGGGGCGAGGGAAAGTCCATAGCCAGCAGATACATCTCCTTGTTCAGCGAGAATGACCGAATTGTCCACAAATTGTGATTTTCCGTGGGGAGGAGTTTGGTTCGGATTCTCCATAACACCTAATATTTCTCTCTTTTGCCTCTTTAAGGTACGTTCAATGATGACAATGCGAGGATTGGCTATAGATGGGTCGTCCGAAGAAGATCAAAGTAAAATCTCGTAGGTAAAGAATCAAGTCCCCAACAACATCGCTAGAAAGCTTGATGTGGTGTTAAGTTTCACCCAAAACATGAAACTATAGTTGCAAATACACAACGCAGTTGTAGTACTTCATATATCGATCCCACAAAGACTTAGATCGTACACTACGAATTCTGTGAATGATTTAAGCTAAAACATAAAATAAAAGAGATTTGGTGAGTGAGGTAATGAAAAGGGAGCAACAAAAGGAAAGTAAAAGGGTTGTAAATCAACTGGGAAAGCCTTAGGCATTCAGGAAATTCGCAGAGAATCATACATAAAAGAAACCGTAATGTCAAGGGATTAGAATTTAAGCAACGTTTAAAACTCGAACACACTAATTTATATCCTCTCCACTTTTGAGGTTCGGGATTCTATGACTAATTAACCAAATGACTCAACTTTCGCACGGTCATTGTAGAAGTTAAACTTGCATTACATGGATACAAGATTCAATAAGTTCACTGAACCAAGGCGGTCTACTTGCAGTATATGGATATAAATTTCGATAGGTCATCCTTGGTTATGTCGGTCTTCACGAAATTGAAATCGTTTAAGCGATCCGAAAGTTAAAAAGTAAACTTTGTCTCTAGCCTCAAAATACCATTCCCACCGGTCTGTGCCCAAATTAGACTCCAAACCGGTGGGAAACATAAAGGAGCTGATGGGAATCAACCATGATCCTCCAATTGCCTCATTTTTGAGACACGCATACGTGTATCCACTTAAACGCGTATAACTTCTCGGTCCCTACTCAGAATTGCTACAAATCAATTGTATTTGAAAGCGAACTCAAAATGTTATCATCTGTTCAAATTTCAGCTCAATCCAATGAAGGCTAGACCTCTGTTCAAGTCGATGTTTCTGACACTGAGAATCTGTAAAAATTTTAACATATGAATCTCGAGCATTTGAGTTTTCATCTTTCTGATCAAACTTTTGGATGATTCAACCTTTTTAGTCCCTAAAATCACAAATACAAGAAAACTACCTCTAAATGTTGAAAATGCGTTTAAACGTGCAAATAAATAAGTAAAAAATCTAACTAATAACTTTAAAATAATAGTGTTATCAAATATCTACAATATATGGCAGAAAAGAGCATGATGCAAAGTACTGCAACTATATTTTGCCAGTACTGATCGATCGATCTCTCCTTGCTCTTGAGAATTACCCTAGGATCTTTTACATTTTAGGTGCACTAAAATCCATGTATAGGGGTCAGTGATGACAACATTAATTAGAAGAAGAGATTATGAGAACTTTGTTCTCTAAGTGTGCAGACTTCTTGAATAAATCTTCAAGTCCTTATGGCTTCCCTATTGAGTTTTTCAATGCCTCTTGGGCTACAATACGTCCATCATCGCGATATTGAAGAAATCTTAAAGACTTGAACACCAAAATTATTATCTTAATACTTAAGGTTCTGAAAGTTTAAAAGATACATACTTCATACAAATCAAATATTGTAACTTGATCTAAAAAATCATTTTCAAGGTGATATCGAATAAACTCAAACCTTTGCTTACACATGTTTTCTCTAACAACCAAGTGGCGTTTCAAGAGGGAATAAATTTAGGTGAGAATATTCTTTTGTATATGAAGTTAATAAGGAATTATGGAGGAACAGAGACACAAAGGTGTCATGCTGAAAGTGGATATAAGGAAGGCATTTGACCCAATATGCTGCAAATTTTTGGACGATGTTACAGAGGTTGAAAGTTTTCTCCTATACTTTAAGGGTCGGATCAAGTAATATATTTCATCAACTAGGTTCAATATAAAAAACACGGATTTTTGAGAGGCATTTGGAAATGGTCACAAATCCGCTGCAACTTTGGTACTGATATTCGATAAAACATCACCTCTCTCGCAAGTTGGTAACTGATTTTGTGACGAAAAACATATGTGGTAACAAATCTGTCGCAAATTTGTGACCAAATTGCGAGGTCTACCTGATTCGGTTATATAAACCTTTAAATGATAGTAACAACATTTTGCGAGAGGATTATTGGTTTCATTTCCCTCAAAAAATCGTAGCAAATCTATAGCAAGATATTATCTTCACAAATCCATAGCAGATTCATAGCAAGATTTTCTATTGACACAACTACACATTTTCCATTTTATTCACAACTTCAAACAAAAGTTTAAGAAGAAAAAGGCTCCTTAAAAACAAAATATGTCGATCCCAGAACATGAAATATTCATCATACATGAATGGATATATCAGGATAGAGATCCTAACACCGGTTAAATAATTGGGGAATATTGAGATGGTCTCTACATATTCAGTTACTAGTCGAATAACAACCCAGCTGCACAAGAACTGGGTAAAATATTTTGCCCATGTCGTATGTGCCGAAATAAGAAATACATAGCTATTGATACCATGAAGAGAAATTTATTCAGTAGAAGTTTTATGTCAAATTACTATCTATGACTTTCGCATTGAGAAGGCTGTAGTTTGTATACTTGAAATAGTAGTTCAAGTCATGTGATTTATCATCAATCTATTAAACTAGTCATGATTATGATCATCATCGTCAATTCAGTTATGGGCATCAAACATAAAGTATGTTTCATGTTATGGTTACAATTACATTTCTTGAAACAACTTTTGCATTCGATAATGTTGCATTTATTAATAAATTTTTTATGAATAATCGGATGTAGATTTTCAAAGATTTTATGATATCTTAGAACTTGGATATAAAGCTATCAATGATGGATGTATAGAAGGGCAATATAAATTATCATTGACATCTTGGATGATGATAGTTAAAAACAATCATAACTTAACCGTTATTTGCATGGTTTCACGGGCTGAACTATTTAAAGAATACTTACTCGTGGATAATAACTCAACTGAGTCTTATTTTGCAATCCAAAAGTTAGTTTCTAGTCTTGGGTTACCATCAAAAATGATTGATGAATGCATTAGTGCATGATTTTCTTGAAAGATGATAAAATTTGCATGAGTGTCGATTTTATGGATAGTCGAAAACCCACTAGTGGGTGAACACGTGTGCCATTCCAACAGATGTGGTACTTGCCAATCACCAATAAATTGATATGTTTAAATCTATTAGAAAGAACATCAGGAGAAATAAGATGGTCTGCCCAACATTCCACACCAGATGGGGAGACTACACATCCAGCAGATGCCAAAGCTTGGATTCACTTTCAAACCATACATTCTAATTTTGCTAATGAATCTAGTTTTTGTTTATTACTTTGTTTTATGCACATAGTACTTTAGTCCATTTGGTTTGTCTGGTAGAAAAAATTCATTATTGCCAGTCTTATTGACTCCTTTCAAATTCTCACTAGAAATATGCATGAAGGGATTTTTCTTTATGAGCATTTTGGTCCATGGGCCTAAGCAACTAAAATTTTGTTGATGTTTTTCTGCAACCATTCATTCATGAGTTCAATAGTTATGATCAATTGGTGTACATACATGATAGCGTGTCAAAATTCACCCAAAAATGACACTACAGTTGCAAGAGCACATCGTAGTTGTATTAGTTCGGGTGTCGATTACCATGAGGACTTGTAGAGTGCAATAAATACTAAATAAAAAGGTTATGAATCAATTAATAAAAGCTATAGGCAATTGGCAAATACAAATAGAATCATGCATCAAAGAAACCATAATGTCTGAGGATTAATATTAAGTAAGGTCTATGATGTGTTCATAATTTAACGCATTCTTAGCATCATTTAGTATGAGTTTTAGTTGTATTTAGGTTGTATATAATGTACTTAGGTGTTAGAATTCATAAAGTTTCTAAGTTGAGTCAAGTGTAGGATTTTCGTCTTTGCATTGCATTCTTTTGCATTTGTAGGTGCAACTTTTGGATGAGCAACTTGAGAGCTTCGGATGATGGATTCTTGATGCTTAAATGGTGAAGAAACAAAGACAATCAAGAGCCAAGAGGAAGTGGATAAGAGAGTATATGCAAATAATACGTCATTCTGACGGCAATTGAAAGAACAAGAAGAAGAAGCTGTCAAGGTTGCTGGCCATCGATCTCCAGGTCAATGGCTGGCTACCTAAGGTCGATGGCTGGCAACATCCAAAAGAAAAGATGTTGTTTGCTGCCAAGGTTGCTGGCCATCGACCCCAGGTTGTCTCCCATCGACCTGGGAGGTCGATGGCTTACAACACTGGCCGAAAAATGACATTTTTAGGGCTTTCTCACCCCCTTTTAGTATAAATACATCCTCTTAGCCAGCAAGAACATTTGGACTACCTAAACTAGTGTTTTTTGTGTGTTCTTCTTGTGTTTCTAAATGATTTAAAGATTTGTAA
>OVAN01006712.1:0-20809 GCA_900406275.1 Anastatica hierochuntica | reverse complement strand
TAAGCTAAAACACACTAAAATATGCATGAAATTGTATGTACATCAACCAGCAACAAAAGAATTCTTCTCTGAAGCAACCACCTTGAAGAAGGCAAACTTGTCAGCAACTACCGCAGCCATGTTCATATCCATAGCAACCACATAACGAATATGAGCTCCAAATCCCAAGTCTGTCTAACGCCAATAAACAGAAGACACAACTCGTCGTTGGTAACAACAGCCTAAATAAACTTGGCTTAGATATGAGAGCTAAGGATCTTGGCTGCGAGTCGAAGAACGGAATTGCAGATACGAGACTTCTTCGCATTCCTAGAAACAAATTGCCCAACAACAATATTGCTCAAAAACTCATTAGACCTCGGGAAAGTTGGGACATAGGTAACTCGACCCTGCACAAAATCAAACACTCGTGCTAAATCTATGAGAGAAATAAAGTGAAACTGACCCTGCATGATGAAAGAGAATGTGCCTTGGTCCGCTACAGGGTTGTCAAGATCCTGATAGACGAGGCACACAGATGCCACGAACTCTCAGCAAAGCTCGAGGTAGACATGCTCCTGAAGCTCCAGCACGCCTCAGAGTCCCATCCTATGGAAGAGATCGAGGAACTCCTGTTGAATACCCAATGCCTTAAGGAGGTTTCGTCAGTGACACGGGTCATTGGGAATGTGATATGTCCCAAATCTTGCAAGAACCGTGAGTTGTGCTCGTCCCATTCCTTAGTAATAGAATGGTTGGCGGGATGTGTGAGGTCGTTCCTTCTAAATCGGTCATGTATATTAGCGCTAGACCGCTTCCTCGTCTTGGGGACCTCTCAAATTTTGCGTCTATCTATATCCTTCGAAAACGAACACTTGAAAACAAAATCAGTATCAGAATCAAAACGCTAAAACATAATAATTGTTCACTCTATTTCAGTTAGCAATGTTCCTGTGGAAATCAAACTCATAGACATCAAGAGCATGTATCAAAACAGTTCACAAAGCAAGAACATCATCAACATATCCAATTTTGGTTTTGCATTCATAGTCCAAGTGAAACTAAGCAAATTCTTCGCAACCAATCATCAAAACATGTAGAAATAATTCAGAGACGTGCTAAAAAGAATAATATCATCAATAAACAAGGCAAATCATGAAGAACATGCATCCTCGCAAACTTCCGGCGTTCGTAACGCGAAATCAGAAAATCACTAAATTCAACCCTCAAATCGCTGAATTCAGGTGCAATCCTACTTATAAACATCATAGAACATGTATATAGCATCAGTAAATCACCGAACTCAGACTCCGAAGTACCCTCAAGAAGCTTCTCCTTCTTGTTCTGTCTCCTTAGGCATCCAAGTTCTTGCTTAAATTCAAGAAGATTCGCTTTTCTTGGCTTCTAGTATGAGGTATGTTCATGCATCTGAAAGCACAAAAACAAAGAAGAAAAAGAAGAGATTAAACATTGTAAAATAAATACCTTAGGCACAAAATGATCCTAAGTTCTAAGACAACCTATTGGTCCCCGACAATGGCGCCAGAAAACTTAATAGCTCAGGTTTTCGCCCGAGAAAACACTGGAAGCGTACAAATGTATACGTTGTAGTGGTTCGGGATCGAATCCACAAAGACCAAAGGTAGCACATAAAACTATCGGATCAAACGCGGGCTAAAGCAAAAAAGAAGGTTTGCAGATTGATGCACCAATTCGAAATCAAGCAAGAAAGAAACAAAGAAATGCAGGAGTTGTAAATCAATTGGAGGAAAACACTAGGCATTGGGTGTTCTAAAGGAAATCATTTCATCAAGATTTTAGGTTTGTTGTCAGAGAAACTTTTAAGGGCCATCTTGAACTCAATTCACATTTTTATAGTCAACCTACTTCCTTAGTGCCAACTACCTATGTTTAAGGATCCTAGACACTAACTTCCGTTGAGTTTTGAATCCTAAACATGCATTCTAAACGAGATTGTTTTCTTCACAAACTGCTTACACATCAACTTTCGTTGGTCTAAGGCAATTTGCTCACTTATCTTCCTTTCAGGAATTTCTTTAAACACTTTTAGTGCGTGAAATATCTTAGGCTCATAAACTAGGTGATCAAGCTAATTCAAGTATTAAACACAAAGACAAGCGAAGATGAATTGATTATTCCTCGATCTAACCACCTAACAATCACAGATTCATGAAATCCTCTATGAGAAACTCTTAACCCAACTAGAAAACTACTCACTCGTAGTCAATGAACAGTCACAAAAAAAATCAAGAGAGAACATGATGTAATTGCGATTGAAAGAGTACAACTAGAAAACTAATCACTCAGAAATTCTTCTCCAAAACATAGTACATGTTCAAATTCGTCTCCCTTAGATTACAAAGCTCTCTCTCTNCTCTCTCTCTCTCTCTCTCTCTCTCTCTCTCTCTCTCTCTCTCTCTCTCTCGTTAATATCTCAGAAAAACAACATAATGAAAAGCAAAACACGAGTTTAGGTTTTGGTTCTCGAAATCTTGGTTTGGTTCAAAAATTTTGTCTGCAAATCGTGTTAAGGATTGATTGATACTGGACAGGGATTGATCGATCCTTGTCATACTGCTAGAACATTTCACCTCTTCAAAAACGCTTCCTTCAATGATTGAAATCCGTTCAAAATATGATCTTTGCGTACAATCAAGATCATTACCTGTAAAAACACTAAAGAACACAAAATCGTTCCAAAGAGGACCGAATACATACTCAAATACCATCTATCTCGACTAAAAACCGCAATAAACTCCTATAAAATGATAATACATCAATGGGAAACATCTGCAATGAGCTTAAAACTAAGTATGAAGCCATTGCTACTCATGTCCAGAAGCTTGAAGTTCAAATCACTCAAACAAGTGAAGCTGTGAAGAAACCGGAAAACCCGACGAAAACCTTCTACAAGGCCACCAACTTAAAGGATGCTAAGGAGGTCGTGTCTACTACAAAGAAACCTCTTCAAGACCTCAATTCTGAAGGAAAATCACCCGTAGATCGCTTACCAAACAAATCTAAGAGAGCTTACAAGAAGAGAGTCAGACGATTCCTTTAGAGAAGATCGAATGCCGAAGAAAGTTCATCATTCATTTCTCAATAAATAAAGTTAGGATTGATTATTGGTTATGTGATATTGGATCTAATGTAAATATGATGTAACTAAACATGGCTATGGACTTAGGGCTCTCAAACTTTAGACCATCTCGAATCTCTATCTAGTATGTTGATATGGCTACATCCACAACATATTTTTTACTGATGCTCTGCTTGAAGTATGAGCATTTCTCGTACCTACTGACTTTTAAGTTGTTTTTATTAAAGGAGGGAAGAAGAATCCACTGATCCTTGGCTCCTAATTCTTAGCTACTGCTTGAGCAATCTTCGATTTTCCAACAAATGAATTTGCTTATAAAGAGTGAGTATAGACCCTTAAGATAGACAAAAACACATCAAGTATAAAAGACACAAGCTACATCCATCAAACCGCCAATTTCTTCAAAACCGGCGAAAATGGATGCAAAGACAGATTCTTGTGCCATCAAGGTACAAACTGACCCTTTATTGGACATGGATTAAGAAGAGGAAGAGCTTTACAAGTTGCCAACGTCCTATGCTAAAGTCAAGATCCGAATCCCCATTGGTCTTTGTGTGAAGAACGATGAAATTTATAAGAAGAATCTTGAGAACACTCTTAAGTTATTCCAGAAGGCAATTGTGATTTATGAAGCTATTGGAGGCACGATTAATGATCTCAAATCACCCTCTATGCCACCAATTTCAGAGACTCAAGAATCTAAAGGAACCACAATTCCTTTAGGGGAAAACCATCACGCCAAAAAAGTGAAAGAAATCAAGTTAAAGACTCAAAATAAGCGCTTTGTGGGAGGCAATCTACATGGTTTTAAATTTTATTTTTATTTTTCTAGGTATTATTTAGATGTCTAAAAGTTAGTTTTATTTTTGCATGATTTTAGAAAATCAAGGAAAAAAAATTGGACTTAAGAACAAACCTGAAAGTTGCTGTGATTGGGTGACGACTAAAAAAATATTGGAGTGTGCCACAGTATGGCATTCGACCGGTGTCGGGAGTAGAATTCCACAAAATCAAAATTTCAACTTTGGCAAGTAAGCGGATCCAAATCATCTAAGCCATCTCATGGACCATTCGAAACATTCATTTTATATAGGAGAAAGATATTAAGGACCGCCAATCAAACTAAGCCTTCAATTAAAAAATTCTTTGAACAAAGTGACGATATCATGGAGAACAAAGAAGATAAGCTTGACAAATGCATCATTCAATCATATTGAAGCATTGAGAGCTATCTTGGAGAGTCGTAAACCGTACCAAAAGAAGTAAACAAACCTCGAACTAAATTATTTATAAACTAACACTATATGATATGTGAGATGCTCGAGAGAAACCGACCTTGGAACGGTCAAAATCAAAAGTTGCCTAGAGGATCAAATTTCTTAACAAAAAAGAAATATGGAGATGTCCAACACCCGTCAAGCCAATCAACTCAAACCATCGAAGATGCTCGAGCAAAGTGACCATTAAAAAAAATAGCCCGATTAGAATTTTGATTTTTCAAATTTTAATTTTTGGCTAACATTATGTTTTTGTCGGGTAGCCAATTAGCTTTGCTAAGCCAAAAGTGTCATTTTTTGATAAGAATAGGGTTGGGAGATTGAAACTTTAGCATATGACTTTAAAGATCCGAGAAAAAAAGGCCAACCATCAAAACAAGTTCTTAATCCGATCAAAAAGAAGTTTTATGAACTCAAGAACATATATCTAAATGGACGTATGTTCAATTCTTTCGGGAAAGTTAACCGTCAAAAATGTTTAAAAATATTTTGGTACCATAAAAGACATCCTGGAACATTAACCGACCAAGCGGAATTCAAAACGACCGATCGGAATGCGAAACAGCCAAGGAAGACCCAACACGACCGAGAGCACGTCTAGAGCGGCCGCTGAAAAGGTAATGGTTGGTGTGCGCCACCACAAGGAATGCGACTAGCGTTAAGGCTCCTCTTCCTATACCATGTGTGCCATTTGAGGCCCAAGACTGGTCGACGGACGAGCCAGCACCTGTGTTTGCCAAGCTTATACACGTGGCTTGTCACAAGCCTTCCGTGCCTCATCTACGATGCTTCAGACCGGCTGACGCAACATGCACGACTGGTTCGTGTCAAAAACTGGTCCCCGACCTATCTGAGAGGTAAGTAACCCCAATTTTAAATTTTTGTGTCCAAAACCCAAATTTTAGCAAAACAAACTAATTTCGAAAATAAGGATGGAAAAACAAGAGTTTTGTTTTCACTTTAGTATTTTTGGATCTAAAACTCTTAAAACTTTATCTCTTTCTCTTGAGAAAGTTTTAGAACCCTAAGAACAAAATTTCAAAACCTTGAATTTTTTGTTCATTTGCTAAAATTTGGTTGAATTCAATTGAAAATATAATTCCTTTCTTCATTCAAGCATCAAGGTATGTTATTTAACTCTCTTTCTCATAAAGTTACAACTTTAGAATTTTATAAATATCTCAGATTTAGGCTTTTCTTAGCTTTATTTGTAAAGATTTCCTTTAGAAAAGCTTGTTTGGTTCATAGATTACACTTACAACATGTTAATGGCTTGTTTCCGTTAGATTTTGAAATTTCAAATTTTTAAAGTTTGGGAACCTTAAAAATCTGAAAATTAGAGCTTAAATTTGCTAAATTTGCTTCTTCTATAGCCATTTCATTATGTATAACTAGGATATGCTAGTTATTTTGCATCATTTGACCAAAAAATTGAAATTTTTGGTGATGATTTTTGGCTAAGTGTAAAAAATCCGAAAATGACTTTGACTTTTTAAGAAGTTTGAGTTTGTACTTTTCTTATGCTTTTGATTTGTTTCTCATATCATTTAGATGTTTTTTTTGCTATTAAAAATTGCTTAAGAACATATATGGATTCTCTTTTAATTTTTCAAGAGATTCATCGTCTCTTTAGAGTTTTTGATTTTGTAGGACATTCCACAATGGACAATGAGGAGATTGTGAGGAAATCAACAAAGATAGCTATCCGAAAGCAAAGAGCTCTAAAGATTCAAGAACCAAGCAATCCATCTAAACCCGGAAAATCTAAGAAGTTGAAAACATCTACAAAGGAGAATTCAAAGAAGGAAACACATAAGCATGGAAAGGATATAGCTAGTGAGAGTGAAACTACTTTGAGTGATGAATTGGATGAGAATGGAGAAGAGATGGGTTTTTTCCGGTTTCTCAAATCATCAATGATGTGCCCAAGTCTCCACCACCAAAAAAGCAAAAAAAAAGTCAAGAGCTAAAGGACTTAAGCTCACGTTTTGGCACCTTCACAACCCAGAAGAAGAGTTTTTGGACCACAAATGGATCCAAATTTCGATTATGGGGCAGCCCATGCAGCCATAAAGATTCAAGCTCCATTGAAGATCCACTTTCCAACACTTGACGCTTTAGGATTGACAAGAGATGTCACTTGGTTCTTCAAAGCTTTGAAGTTGAGAGCTTTTGTAGATATTTCTTTCCCGGTGTATTAGGAGCTTACCAAGGAGTTCCTTAGAACTCTTGAGCTCTCATATCCCATGGAAAAACGAGCTATGTCTCAAGATGGAGTTCTTAGTTTCTCAAGTAGAGGTACCACATACTCTTTGACTATTGGTGAGTTGTGTGAAATTTTGCATTTGGAATGTTTAGATGAAGCCATTTTTATTTCGGATCACATGGCCTACACTATTTGGGATCGATTTTCTCATGAGACACTTAGTTTCAGGCATTCAAAAGAGGCCATGATTGGACATCCAGCTGTTCGGAATGTGCATAGGCTCATTTCGCAGAGGATATTTAGTAGGACCGAGCAGAGTTTTGTACTTAGGGATGAGTTCTTCACCCTCATTTCTCCTTATGTTGCTAGTCCTCAGAGATCCAACTATGGCGCTCCCAATTCTAGGAGGATGATACATGTGAAGCACGTGGCTGCTAAGGAGACTAGGGAGCTCAACTATAGGTCTCATTTTGGAGAGAGCATCACTGTTATCCTCAGTTCAAGAGAAATAGACTTGAGCATTGAGACGCCTATGGCTTGTAGTTAATCACTAGATCTCTCCACACTAGCTAGATCTCACTATCTTGCGGGATGGATTCAAGGTACAAACACCTTTTCCTACAAGTTAATGCCTCTTCATGACACATAGCCAGCTTGCTTCACTCTACCTTGCTCCTCACTTGCATCTCTACCAAAAGGTCACACTCTTTTCAACCCTTATCCTTCTCAGATTTTCAGGAGATCTCCAGAGTTCACCATCCTTGGCATGAGGGACTATCATAGAGCCAAGGCGTTTGTCACCAAGGCTGATGCACGAGTAGGAGGATCACTTCCTAGGAGCATGGTTGCTTCAGATTTTGTACCAGATACAAAGTCTTTGGAGGATCTTCGAGCTGCTCTAGCTACTAAGAGGAGTAGGAGAGTTCGACTGGAGAGGATTATGAGCAGAGTTTTTTGTATTCTGAGACACATTGTACTAAGAGTTTTTAGGAGTACTTGCAGAGAGAGAGCTGAGCCAGCTAGTGATGGAGACTAAAAGAATTTCTCTTTAGTTTCTGACTTGTGACAAGATGCAGCTAAGACATCAGAGACAACTCAAATTGACTCCTCAGCCCACACAAGATACACTCCCACACAGGATTCAGACATAGTTGTGAGCAACCACACCCCGAATGATTCACATTCAGCAGACTTTTGAGTCTTTATCACGTGTGATTGTTCGATTCATTATCTTTTTCATTTCATTTTTATTTTGATTTTATTGAGTCTGTTATTCCCTACTGTTGATTGCTTTTGCATTGAGATGGTGCAAGGTAAGTCCAGAGGATTTATTTGTTACTGATGACGTTTTCTTTTTCTTATGTACTTTTTATTTTTATTTAGTTATTTTTATGTTTTATTGAGTCAAAACATGATGGAATCGATGATCTTATGTTGATGGAAATTTTTTGTTTTGTGCTAACTTTCGTGTTATTCTTACAGTAGTTATTGACTACGGATTTTACTGAATAAAAATCTAAAAGTTGATCGACCTACCAGGACGACCATGTCCCTCTAGGACTCGAATTTTCAAAGTTGGTTCCACCCATAACATAAATTTATTTTCTCATCTTGTGGTTTGGTATACTCTGGACAGACTGTTCTTTAAGGTCTGAGACTAATTCCTAGTGAGTAATATCTCTTATACTATTTCTTTGATATAAAATGGATTTAAGGTTCGATGAAATAAGCAAAAAGGGGCTAATATCTTAAAAACTTTGAACCCTATAGACTCGTGGAGACTTATTTAAATTATGCTTAATTTTGAAAAGAAATAAAATAAAAGAAAAAAATAGAGAAAAATAAATCGATAGAAAAAATAAAATGAAACCCTCGAAAAATAGGAAAAAATAGATTCTCAAATGGGTTTGATAGAAAAAAATAAAATGATACCCTAGAAAAGAAGAGAAAAATCAACCCTCAAAGCATAAGAAAAGAACTGGGATAGGACTTTACAAAGGTTATTATGTGGTTGGAAACTTGATTGACTAATGAGTCAACTGTTCTTAGATCGATATTCCCTCGATGAGACCGCACCTTAGAATTAATAAGAGCCAGTTGATATGCCGTTTTCCTTTGTGATTTTGACTCAAATTTGGATGGTTGCTAAGCGAAAGGGGAGTACGTGGAAGCTGACCTCTGTATGTTGGTGTTGCTGTATAGAGATGACTGAGAGGACCCTGAGGCAATGTTTCAGAAAACAATGGTTTGTTTCTGCATTTTCAATCTTCTTTTTCGTTCTTGGATTTTCTTTGCTTGAGGACAAGAAAGAAGCTAAGTTCGAAGAGTTGATAATGCTATTATTTTACGATTTTTAGATGGATATTACTTATTTATTTGCAGATTTTTAACGCAATTTTGACCTCTAGAGGTAGTTATTTGTTATTTGTGATTTTAGGGACTAATAAGGTTAAATCATCAAAAAGGATGGATAAACGTGCTAATTAGACCTCATTCATATTACCAAGAAATTTTCATTGATGGATCAAGAAGATTGAGGCTCAAACACTTGAGTTTTGCATTTTACCAATCTAGATAGATTCTCAGCATCAGAAAGATCTTCATGAACGAAAGTCTTCCCTTCATTGGATGCTGGAATTTTGTCAGAAGTTTAAATTTTGAGTTAGCTTTCAAATGCAAGTGGTTTAACGTCTTTTGGAGCTTTGACCAAGGAGTTGTAGTTGTTTAACCGAAGACGTGTCTGTCCTTCTCGGAAATGAAACAAGTGGAACAAGATTGAAGTTGTGACCGAGTGATGGAGTTTTCACCACCGGTCGAGTGCCGATTTTTGCCACACTCCGGTAACAGAGGTATTTTGTGGTCAGAGACAGATTTTATCTCATATCTTTCGGTTCCCTTAACCAATTTTGATTCCGCAAGAATCGACATAACCAAGGACGACTTAAGAAACCCTAGCATTATAAATAATTGTTTCAAGGAGGCTTGGAAAGCTTGTTAAATTACCTTAACTGAATCTTTGACAAGTTGAGTTACAAGGAGGTTTCGAAAATAGATCGCTTTAGGTATGTGAACTTATCGAAACCTGAATCCATATAATGCATGCTTATTTATTTCAAGGTCGTATGAAAGTCAAAGTCCCTTCATACTAAGCATAGAATCTCGAACCTCGAAAAAGGAGAGGATTTATATTAGTGTTTTCGAGTTCTAGACGTTGCTTAACTATAATCTCTAAACAAATCGGTTTCTTTTATGATGCATGATTATCTGCGAATGTCCTATGTGCCTAACGCTTTTTTCCATTGATTTACAACCTTTTCATTACTTTAAGTTTCTGTCTTTTACTTTTAAACTCACCAAACAACCTTTTTATTTTATATTTTAGCTCAAATCAGTCATGAAATTTGTAGTGTAAGATCTTGGTTCTTGTGGGATCGATAACCTGAAGTACTGCAACTAGGTTGTTCACTTGCAGCAGTAGTGTCTTTTGGGTGAAACTTGACACACTATCATTTACAACAAAACCCAATGTTTAAATTATTACATCAATTTACAAGTTAAAAAGTAACCCAGAACAAAGATGCATCAAAGTTCGAAAAACACTATGGTAAAAGCCTCAAAATCTTGTTTTCTTACTCCTTGAAGATCATCAAAATGGTTTAAAACAAAACTCAAAAGTTCTATTATGAAAACAAATTACAAGTTAAAAATTCACTGATAAGATCGTTATTTTATCACTAATCTTATGGATTTTGATAGATTTTCTTAGTGTTTTTACAAAACTTTATGAAATTAGAGGTATTTTCTTGTATTTGTAGTGTTTTAAGTCATTTCAGGTCATACAATGCATTTTGAAGCTTTATGGAGCCAATTGGATCAAAAGCCTGTTTCTGGACAACTTTCGATCAACAGAAGTATCATCCAAGACGAAGGCCTTGCCCTAAATGGATATTAATGAAATTTGAAAAGAGCTAGGGAATTGAATTAGCTTTCATACCCAACTTTTTCATCTCATTTGGAGCAGTGGACAAAGAGTTATACCAAATTTACTGAAGACTGGTCTAGTTGTCTCGCAGATGAAGGGTGCGTAGAAAGACCAAAACAACAGGAAGACCATTTAGGTTTCAAACCAGACGTTCTACAGTATCAAAGGGATATATTTCAAGTATTTTAAACCCCAATAACTCAACTCAAGAGCCTTGGGATGATGCCCAGACATTATGAGGCCTTATGGCTCGATTTTTTACCTAATTAACCTAGGAAGGTATAACACTATAAATAGATGTTTTTAGCCAACTAATTTCGCAGACAGAGTTGGAAAGTTAGGGTTTAATAATTGTCTTAGGAAGTAGGGACGACACCTTTTGTGTTCGTGCTCTTTGTAGCCTCCAAATATCCATCCTCATCTTTAATACAACATCCATTCTTCCATGCATTCGGTTTTATCTTGTTCTCTCTCCCTTGATGATTATGAATTCTAGCTGATTTTTATGATCTCGTGTAATATTATATTGTTTGATTAGATTTTTTTTAGACAGTAGGTAATATAGAGTTTAATATCATGCTTTAATTAGATCTCTAATCAATTAGATTTTATCAATAACGTTATCACATTTACTCATTCTTTAATGCTATTCTCCTATGAAAGTTGGTAGGTAAATAGATCTATAGTGGTATACATTCTAACCCATTGAATTACCGCTGGAAATAGTATTTGGTGAGCCTTTCTAACTTTTTCTTTTTGATATTTTCAGGGAAACCAAAGTGAAAATAGGATAACCCTCAACATGGCCACGTCCTTGAATAGCTCCAGCACCTTAAACATCACCAATATTCAAATCAAAGAGGAGCCGAGCCTCATCTCAATACGGATTGACCATTGAGAGACCCTGAAGAGCCTAGATTTCACATCCATGGAACCATTGATCAACGGAAAAGGAACCAACCTTAGATCAACCATTGGAGAATGTTTTCAAGCCTTAAACATTGCTAGAAATAATCATAAAGTACAGCAAAGACGAGCAATACGTCAAAGAGATCATCAGAGCATCGATAATCGAAGATTTCGGTAATCACCAATTTATCTCTGGCCATCCACGTCCTACCCCTTCTCATATTCACCATCACGTGCCAATGAAGCCTTTAAAGTGTTAACTTGAAGTCTTGGTGGGACGATTTGTCAAAGATCGAAGAAAATAGGAGCAAAAGTTCGAAACAAAGCTTGATAACATGAAATTCGACCTAACAACGAAGTTTTGGAAGCTTGAAGTTGATATCAAGACCCTTGAAGACCCTTGAAGACTCTCTAAATGCATTATGAGAGGCTGAAAAAGAAAGAGCAACAACCCATTCCAAAGAAGATCATCAAACCGACGAAACTGAAGACAATTGGAATTAGGCATCAAAATGATGAATATTCATGTACCAAGTAGAGCACGACTAGAGCTTCAAAGGACTGATACTAAATACATTGTGGACCTTGATTTCAAACTCAAAAGGATCTACAATTATCTTCTTATGAAGAACATGGAGCTAGAAGGCAAAAAATTTTGAATTCACAGCAAACTCGATGAAATCCACACCCATTCCAACCATCCATTTCTAGATCCCGACCAACCCATTTCCCATCCAAACAAGCCAATGGCCAAGAAAAACAATCCTGAACGTCTATTTTTGCATATTCTTGGTCTGATCAATACCAAACTCGAAATCTTCAAGGACCATCACCCAAATCACATCAAATGCATCAAATTAAGATGTTCTTCAAGGTTGGGACATTTTGGATGCAAGAACACACTTGGAGCCATAAGGATTCTCAAACCGAGCCAATTTTTGCAACCGAGCCAATTTTTGAAAATCTACTTATGGACAGACTACTAAGTGCGCAAATAGAGTAATCATGCAAAAAAAATCAATCAAGACAAAGACTATATGAGTCCCTAATCAAATACTAGCATCTCATGATTACATGATATCTTTGAGAAGCCTACAAACCTAACGAATGAACTACTCAGACATGGAGCACAAAAAACATCAAGCAATCAATGAGAAAAACATCAATAAATTAATAGATCAAGAGTAAAGAAATTTTCTCTATGACAAAGTATGGAATGGATCTCTCCAAAGAACATTTCGAAACTTGAAGAACAAAGAAAGAATCTCTCAAAGCTTTTGACGGCTTGTAACTTTGTAAAATTTGTGGCTCTGATGTGTACATATTTTCATACATATTTAGATGCATTTTAGCTTAATTTCATCCACTTTTAGGTTGTATATATTGCATTTTAGCATTAAAATCCATATAGATTTAGTTGAGAGTTTAGTTTTAGAGTTAGTTGCATATGTATACATTTTCTTGTATTTGTAGGTACAACCTCTTGGTGATCAATTTGAGAGCTTGAGGTAATAGATTCCATAGAATTAAATGATGAATAAACAAGGGGAATCAAGAGCCCAAAGCATAGGGGAAAGGTGGATGCAATGAGACTATCAAAGAGGAAAAGAAGAAGCCAAAACTGCCAAACGCATGTGGTCAATAGCCACATGAATAAGGCAGTTTGCTGCCTAATGCATGCCACTATCGACCAGGTGGTCGATTGGTATGTGCACAAGGTCGATAATGGCATGCAAATACGCGAAAATCACCCTCTTTTCACGTATAAATATCCCCTAAACCTAATTTTATGGATCCAACACTTCTCCTACTATTTTCTTAGACAGAGTTTGAGGTTTTCGTGACTTATCTCTTGATCTTTAAGATCAAAAGTCTTTCTTTCTATTTTGTATCTTGGATCAAGAAACCCAACTTTATATATGGTTATGCTCTCTATTTCTTCATCTCTTTTCTTTCCCTTTACTATGTGTAAGTAGTCTCTTTTGATGGATCTATGGGTGTTGAGATCTCTTAGTTAGGATTGTAAAATTGGTATTAGGGATGGTTATCGTTAGGTTTCCAAAGGATTTTGTGAGCTTAATGCTAGGTTTTAGAGTAGCTAACTAAGATCTAGACTTGTATGCATTTCACGCTCGAGAGGTGTTTGATGAAATGTCTAGGAGAACCAAATACTTGCTATTTCAATCTAGCCATTGAGAGTTGTTTCCAGGTTGATTAGTGACTATATGGACTTGCTCTTAATGACTCCTAATCGATTTATCATTTGCAACAAGCGAGAGCTGAGCGAATGCGATTAATAAGGAAATGGTCTATTGCCATGAGAGTGAATTAGGCTTGTAATGTCTTTGGTCGTGGATTTATTCTTAATAGCTTGAACTAACGCCTCTTTTACCGTCTTACTAAGTGAATCTATTACAACTACCCATGGTCCATCATATTAGTTCATTGTTTATTTCAAGTTTGCACTTTCATGTTTATGCTTGCCTTCTTTAGTTAAGTTATTTGCTTTTACTTAAGTTGTTTATTTCTTTGCTTTGTCTTCGTTTATAGATTATTAAGAAAACCCAAAAATAAACCCAACCTTTCTAATTTTCTTAGATTAAACTTGCATGGGTATTCCCAATGCTTAAATTTATCTAGTTAGGTAAGTTCCTCCTTGTGGTTCGACCCCTAGCAGCTAATAGCATAGGAGAACAACAAACTTCCAGAATAGCAGCTAATTTTAAACAAGAATTGGAAGAAAAACTTGAAGAGGCTTGACAAAGGTACAACGGATATGTGAGAAATTGCCCTCACCATGTTTTCACTTAAGCAAGCTTACTAAGATTCCATAGGTGAGTTCACTAAAACTTTCGGCTTTCCATGAACACGGCTAGCAATGGAAATTTGGCAAGCCTAACCGTCCCGCAAGGAGAAAATTTGGTTGAAAATTTAGCTAAAAGCTATGATGAAGAAGAGAATTTCGGCTTTCAACCTAAGATTGAGGACAAACGACTTGAGGAGTTGAATGCAAAAGTTGATGAAATAGCGAGGGTGGTCCTCAAGCCAAAGAAGAAATTAAAGATTGATGAAAGTTTCTTCAATCAACAAGAGGAGATGCGTTTTGTTCATGAGAGCTACCATGGGAGCTATTCCCAAAGTTCTTTGCCTAGAACGAGTCTAGGAGAACAATCTCCAACAACGCCTACTTCTCCAAAAACACCAACCAACTCAAGGGAGAATGAGAATACCTTAATGTTGAGAGAACTCATGGTTGGACAAGAAGAAATGAAGAAGGACATGAATGATAAATTCGCAGAACTCAACCATAAGACTTTTGGGAAAATACATGGAGTTGACGGAGAAGTATGAACATCTTGCTATGTGAAAGATATGGAACATCAAATAGCGGAGCAAGCTTCAAAATTCGAGTTCCTAAAGGGTAATCTACCCAGAAAATGCGAGGTTAACCCAAAGGAGTTGTGTAGTGCTATGACCTTCAGAAGCGGAAGAAAAATACCTCCAAAACTCAAGAAAGTAAGCCTAAAAGTGGTGCGAGAGGAGATTGAAAATTACCCAATACGGCTAGAACAAGAAGAGCAAGATGAGATTGAGGAAGAAGCCAAAGAAGAAGAGGAACTTAAGGAGATATCTAAAGAAATGCCTAAGCATAAAAAAGAAGTAAACACAAGCAAACCTCTGTCATGCCAAAAGAAAGATAAGGACTATAAGTCTACCGACACAAACATTCCTATCGATGAGTTCAATCTACTCTTTTTCCGACTAGGTTTAAGAAGAAAATTCTTGAAGCTAAGTACAAGAAGATAGAAGATCATATGGGAGGACTTGTAGTTACCATACCATTCATGGAGTGGTGTCAAGATAATTCCATAGTTAACAAAGTCTTAAAGGACATAGTCACAAAGAGAAATAGGACCAATACTATCATGGTAATGGTGACTCATGAATGTAGTGCGATAATTCAAAATAAGCTTCCAAAGAATAGAAAAAATCCTGAAAGCAATACTTTTCCTTGTACTTTGAAGCATATGACCTTTGGAAAATTTTTGGTTGATTTGGGAGCAAGTGTAAGTTTAATGCCCTTGACGGTTTCTAAGAAGCTTGGCTACACAATATTCAAGCCAACATGGATTCAGATGATATTCGCAGACATATCTATTCAATATTCACATGGCATTCTCAAAGATTTGCCATTGATTATTGGGAATTGTGAAGTCCCAACGGACTTCATGGTTTTACAGATGAATGAAGAGCCTTTGAACCCTATCATCCTTGGAAGACCATTTCTCTCAATAGTGGGAGTCATAATTGATGTAAGAATAGGAAATATCGATCTTTACCTTGGAGATTTGATACTTAATTTCAACATCATGGATGTAATGAAGAGACAAACTATCGATGGAACCGCATTTTCCATCGAATGTCTTGATGATGATTTTGCCGGAAAGCTAGAAGAGTTATACATGAAAGATGGCTTAGAAGTAGCCTTAGTTTACAACAAAGGGTCAAAGGTCATCCTTTCAAATGAAGCCACGAAATACAAAAGATTGCTTGATTCTCAACCGGTATAATCAAATGAAGTGCTAGAATTGGAGGTAGGAGAAGACGAGCTAAGTCCAAAGGAGGATAAAGAAGCGGACAAAGAAAGCTCGGATTGGAGTGAGCTAAAGGCACCTAAAGTGGAATTAAAACCGCTTCCAAAAGGGCTACGATACCCATTTCATAGTCCTAATTCTACTTATCCTGTGACAATAAATGATAATCTCAACGAGAATGAAACCGGATTGGTATTGAATGAGCTAAGAAAGTATAGAAAAGAAATAGGTTACTCATTAGATGATATAAAAGGGATTCTCAATCTTTGTGCGTGCATATGATCCATTTAGAAGATGAATCCAAAACCTCGATAGAACCCCAAAGAAGACTAAACCCTAACTTAAAGGATGTTGTCTGTAAAGAAATCCTTAAACTCCTTGAGGCAAAAATCATATATCCTATTTCGGATAGTACATGGGTTTCTCCCGTGCATATTGTTCCAAAGAAAGGAGGAGTTACAGTTATTAAAAATGATAAGGATGAATTGATTCCCACTAGGACTATAACCGGCCATACAATGTGTGCCGATTATAGAAAACTAAATGCCTCTACTAGAAAAGATCACTTCTCATTACCCTTTATAGACCAAATGTTAGAACAGTTAGCTAATCGTTCATACTCTTGTTTCATAGATGGCTATGATGGTTTCTTTCAAATACATATCCATCCTAGGGATCAAGAGAAAACCACATTTATATTTCCTTACGGTACTTATGCATATAGAAGAATGCCCTTTGGTTTGTGCAATGCACCCGCTACACTTCTAAGGTGTATGATGTCTATATTTGATGGTTTGATTGAGGAATGTATGGAGGTCTTCATGGACGATTTCTCCGTCTATGGAGACTCCTTTACTGGTTATCTTTCTAACTTTTGTAGGGTATTAAAGAAATATGAAGAGACAAACCTAGGGCTTAATTGGGAAAAGTGTCATTTTATTGTTCAAGAAGGGATAGTGCGTGGACACAAGATTTCAAAGAAGGGAATTGAGGATGATAAAGCAAAGATAGAAGTGATGATGCACTTGGAACAACCACAAACGGATAAGGGAATACGAAGCTTCTTAGGTCATGCAGGTTTTTATAGGAGATTCATTAAGGATTTCTCTCAAATAGCAAGGCCTAAGACAAAACTACTTTGCAAGAAAATGCCCTTTGAGTTTTATGAAGCATGTGTGAAAGCTTTCAAGAAGATCAAAGAAGCTTTGATAACGGCTCCAATAGTACAAAATTGTAATTGGGATTTGCCTTTCGAAATCATGTGCGGCGCTAGTGATTTTGCGGTTGGAATGTTCTTAGGACAAAGAAAAGATACGAAGCTTCATGTGATCTATTATGCAAGGAAGACATTGGATGAAGCTCAAACCAAATATGTCACGACGGAGAAAGAGCTTCTTTTTATAGTTTTCACCTTTGAGAAGTTCGGTTCTTACATAGTAGGATCGAAGGTTATAGCTAGTGTACACGGATCACACAGCTTTGAGACATTTATTGGCTAAAAAGGATGCAAAGCCAAGGTTGCTAAGATGGATACTTCTTCTACAAGAGTTTGACCTTGAAATCAAAGACAAGAAAGGGATTGATAATGGAGTAGCAGATCGCCTATCAAGGATGAAGGTTGAAGATGGACTACCCATAAATGACTCACTCCCGGAAGAGAAAAATATCTCGGTAGATACATTCTTCCTCATTGATGAAAATATTGACCAATGGGAAGATGTGTATGCAAATGAGGTTTCAACTATAAGGCCTTGGTATGCCGACTTTGTAAGCTACATTGTGAGTGGGAAGGAACCACCGAATATGGGAACTTATGGGAAGAAGAAATTCTACCGTGATATTAAGTCATACTATTGGGATGACACTTTCCTCTACAAACAATGTAAGGATCAACTCTGTAGGAGATGTGTGCCGGAAGAAGAAGCTAAAGAGATTATATCGAAATGGATTGGTACTAACTATGGTGGGTATTTTGCTACTTTCAAGACGGTTCAAAAGGCCCTACAATCGGGGTTTTTTTGGTCTACAATGTTCAAGGATTCACATAGGTAGTCTCCAAGCGTTATGCTTGTCAAAGGAGGGGAAATATAACAAAGAGAAATCAGATGCCCCTAAATCCTACTCTTGAAGTCGAGATCTTTGATGTTTTGGCAATAGACTTCATGGGACCTTTCCTTAAATCGAATGAAAACCTCTACATCTTGGTGGTGGTTGACTATGTCTTTAAATGGGTAGAGGCAATCGCAAGTCCGACTAATGATGCGAAGATGGTTATCAAGCTCTTCAAAACGATTATTTTTCCAAGATTTTAGACACCAAGTATAGTCATAAGCGATGGTGGAGGCCACTTCATCAACAAGGTTTTTGAGGAACTCTTGAAGAATAATAGAGTGAAACATAAACTGGCAACGCGTTTTTACCCACAAACTTCAGAAAAAGTAGAGGTATCCAACCGAAAAATCAAGAAAATACTAGAGAAGATGGTTGGAGTGAATAGGAAAGATTGGTCTTCGAAGATTGATGACGCATTTTCGGCATATAGAACAACGTTCAAAACACCAGTTGGAACTACACCCTTCAACTTGATATATGGAAAACCGTGCCATTTACCTTTTGAGTTGGAGAAAAAAGCACTTTGGGAAACAAATAAACTAAACTTCGACTTCAAAGAAGCTATGGAAAGGAGATTAGTGCAATTGGAAGAGCTTGAGAACTTCAGACAAAACGCTTATGAATGCTCCAAAATCTTCAAGGAGAGACAAAAGTCTTCCATGATAAGAAGATTCTCAAGAAAGAGTTAAAGAAAGGCGATAAGGTCTTATTGTTCAACTCTAGATACAAACCCTCTCCCGAGAAGTTGAAATCAAAGTGGTCGGGTCCATTTGAGGTGGAAGAAGTAATGCCTTATGCTTCAATCACTTTGAAGAACCATTCCAGAGAGGAATTCACGGTGAATGGGCAACGATGCAAGCCTTATCTTGCGGATACATTGAAAGAAGAAGCGAGTTATCTCGTTCTTTGTTACGCTCAATCACCATAGACCACTTCAAAGTTAAGCTAATGACTATAAAAAATCGTCCTTGGGAGGCACTCCCAATAAAAATCACTTTGTTATATAAATAAGTTCCTTTATAATTTCAATTTTAAGCTTTCTTTAATTAAATTTCTTGATGCATATTTGATGGTTTTGATTTGTAGGTGAATGGAGGTCTAATTGTAAGAGTTCCTCTTCCTCCACCAATGGAAACAAAATGCAAACAATGTAAGCTCACATTAGAAGGAAAAGGTATCCCTAAAATCCATTGTCTATACCATTCATATTTCGGTTTCTATGTTTATTTTTAAAGTCACTCTCACGGCTTAAGATTCATTGGGACGGTGAAGTTTAAATCAGGGGGAGGGGCTTAGTACTAATGTCCATTTTTAATTTTGATGTTTTCTCTTTTATCATCTTTTATTCTTGCATTGTGAATATCTATGTTTTGTGAAAAAACCAAAAAATTTCAAAAATCCAAAAAAGATTTTCAATTTTTTTTTAAAAGCATTTGCATATAGATTGCATCATTTGTGCATACTTAGATTATTAGAATCATATAAGATTGCATTTTCATAGGGAACAATGATAGAATTGCCTTTTAGGTAGCTAAGTTTTGCTTAATGACCAATGCCCTCACTAGAAGTACGACGTTGCATAGACCGCTTTAAGTCTTTAGAAAATCATTGATTGGAATTTACCGCTCGATTGTCTTTGCGAAAGTTGAAGTAGATGGTCTTTTGATGTCAATTCCTACCTAAGATGGACTTAATTGAATGTTAAAATCTTTCTTCAGAGCTTTGCTATACTTAACCATGGTAGAAACACTAACATTTGAGCTATGTTCTAACCTCTTTTTACAACCCTTTCTTAGCTGAAATGACTACTCTCATCTTTAGAGTAGTGACCAACCATTGAAAACCCTTAAACCTTTCCTTCAAAACCCCCTAATATTTCGATATGTGAGGCCTCTTTTGGAAAGTGCACACTGATGTGCATACGTTTTTAATGCATTTTAGAACTCATTTCTTTTATTTTTTTAGATGCATTTAGGTTGTAAATATTCATATAAGTCTTAGAATGCATTAGTATGAGTCTAGAGTCTAGTTTAGGAACATTTTGCATTTGCATAGCATTTTCTTTGCATTTGTAGGTGCGACTTTGGACATCAATTTGAGAGGTTGAGATATGGATTCTAAAGACTAAAAGGACCAAGAATCAAATGGATTTAAAGGCTGGAAAAATGGGAAAAGATGGGATCAAACAAGGCATCAAAGAGGAGCAAGAAGCCATCAAAATAGCTAAAAGGGAGCTCTCATCGACTTGCAAGTCGATGGCCAGCTACCTAAGGTCGATGGCCAGAAACCTTGGCAGCAAACAACATCTTCTCTTCTCGATGTTGGCTCCCATCGACCTCAGGTTGGCTCCCATTGACCTGGAGGTCGATGGCTGACAACCTTGGTCCGAAAATTAACCTTTTTCCACCTATAAATACCCCTTTAATCTATTTTTATGAGTGTATCCCATTTCTAAGACAAGAACACACTTTTATAACTTTCAAAATTGTATTTTCTCTTGATCTTTAAGATCAAGAGTCTCTCTTTTAAGTTTGTTTCTTGGATCAAATATCTATCTCTATCTATGAAATCTTTATGTTTCTCTTCATCTCTTTTCTTTTTCTCTATGTTGTGTGAGTAGTCTCTTTT
>OVAN01006711.1:0-12105 GCA_900406275.1 Anastatica hierochuntica | reverse complement strand
GGTTCAAGCGTTTCTTGTTTCGTCTCGATCGGAATCTCCGTTGAAGTTTCGGCAATAACCGTAACGACTTGAACCTTTCGTAAAAACTTCGTATCGATCGTATGAAACGATAATGGTTAGCTCGAACGCCGACATTGTCTTAAGCATATGACCGGTCTATCATTTCGTAAAACCGTCACCACATAGTCGTAAGAAGAAAGATTTCTCCGAAAGAAATCGTAAAAATCGCTTTGTCGCTAAACGGCTCACGAAGACCTAAAACGCGACAAAAGCCCACTTACGATTACGATAATTGGCCCAATTGTGTCAACGATCTACCCGAGGTTCGAGAAACATATAAGGAAAATACGATAAAGTCAAGGTCTGAAGATAAATATGGAAAATTCGTAAGAATATGGAATATTCCCGAAAAAATGGAATTTTTCCGCGGAAGGGTATGCGCGAATCTAGGACAGAAAAGGAAACAGATTTAACCTACGAAGGTATATAAAAGGAGGGCTAAGGAGAAGAATGAGAGAGATATATTTTTTCACCACCAAACACTTAGAAAGTTGGGGTTTTAATTTCTTTTTTCGTTAGCGAGCTACAACTCAACTAGGTTTTCGAGTTTCGCTGTTAGATCTAGGGTTCTCGCCGACAGTTCTTGTGGCCACGGCTTTACACCAGTTGTAAACACTCAAACACGAGTTCAGAAAAAGATCTCCTTCACTCTACTTCGTTTGCGATTTCTGCTTACATTCGATTTACTTTTCATTTACGATTTCGTTTTACTGTAACTTCGTTATCTACGAAATCCCGTTTACTTTTACTTTGCAATCTCTTTACGTTTAATTCATCGTATGTTTTCATCGCGTTTTGATCATTCGTTGTTTGGCCCAGCAGAAATTCGGGACCTCAGGGAAAGTTAGGGTTTCCTGAATTTTCTTCGATATCGTAAATCGACAGTGCGATTTCGGTTCCCAAAGTTTTGTGCTAGAAGGAGGGTGCCTATTCGCGCATGGTACGAATCAATTTAACTCGTAGCTGCAAAATGCTAGATCGAATATGACTATAGACGACCAGAACAATCAACCAGCTCGTGACGGCAATAACGCTAACAACAACGTTGAAAGCACTCCAGTCATGAATGCTGAATCAAAAACCACGGTGTTCGAGGAGATCAAATAGAAGTCGACCGAACAAGACAAACAAACTAGCTCCTTCGCTAAACAGGTTGAAACCCTAACTGCGAGGACTAGAACCATCCTTCCTTGTGGAGTTACCAGACTCCGCGGAAGGACACTCGACTTCACCACTCCACGTGACTTACTCAAAAACGCACAAGAAAATCAATCGGAACAAAGCCCTGATATAACCACCCTTGTGGAACCTCGGAATAACGTGGAAGATCCCCTAAATCCCGACAAGGAAACGGAGGATAACAAAGCCGAGCAAATTAACCTAGACTTCAGCGAACAATCCGTTCCCACGGATGAAGACGCTGATGTACACCCAAGAAGGGTTAAGGGTCGCACGACACGGAGGGATTCTCTGCTTAGCGAACTCATGACAGAACAAGAGGAAAATATCTCCTGGGTAGAGCAGGAGAAGCAGGCTGAGGAGCAGGCCAAAGCCATTTGCAGGACGCCCAACCATCTCGAAAAAGACCTACGACAATCTCAAGGAGATTCGCGATCTCTGCGACTACATCGCAAAAACAATGGCAGAGGTCAAAGCGATAAAATCGCAGATCCATCACGCGACTAGTGCCGTGCCAGAGATCGACAGGCTCCTCGAAGAGGCTCGAAAAACTCCATTCATTGCTCGCATAACCAACGCCAAAGTCTCCGATCCCGGGAAAGTGAAAATCCCGATGTATGACGGAACTTCCGATCCGAAAGCTCACCTGCAGACCTTCCAGATCATAATGGCGAGGTCCAAGCTCAAGGAAGTGAAAAAGACGCTGGCTTCTGTCATCTATTCGTCGAGTATCTCCAAGGAGCAGCCCTCGAATGGTTCTTCCGCCTAAAGCGAAACTCCATTGGGAGTTTTCGTCAGTTCTCCTCGGAATTTCTCAAACAGTACTCCATGTTTATGGACAGAGAAACTTCTGATGTTTACCTCTGGAGCCTGTCTCAAAGGAAAGACGAATCTCTACTAGATTTCATGAGTAGGTTCAAAATATTAATGTCGAGAGACAGCGGGATCAGCGACAAAGTATCGGTAGACGCGCTTAGGAAGACTCCCTGGTACAAGTCGAAGTTCATAATGTGGATATCCCTCGAAAAACTATGCACTATTTAGGACGCGCTTCATAAGGCCACGGATTTCATCATCACCGAAGAGGAGATGAAAGTTCTATCGCAAAAACAAGAACCTGCGAAGGCGTCCTCGAAAGACTTAACCTCTGAATAGAAATAAAAAAAAATAAGGTCCCTCGTAACGACAAGTACGTCCATCAAGACGGACAAGACGTACGAGGGGCGCACAATTACGCTGTTAATTCCCCGAATGAACAAGGTAAGACGAAGGGGAACACCTGGATGCGAAACTCGTTGTACAACGAAAACACCTTCTGCGAGTTTCACCAAACAAAGGGTCACTCCACCGCGAACTGCAAAGTTCTCGGAGCGAGGTTAACAGCAAAACTGCTCGATGGACAAATCTCGGGTGTAACCAGCGTTAAAGACCTCATACGCAATACAGATAGCCCGCTGAGGACCGACAAAGTACCCATTGGAGATGTCGCGTCTCAAGGAAATCAAGTGGACGGAAAATGTGGCAGGAGACCCGATTACAAAGGCAACGACACCAATCACCGCAGGGAGAATATGATCATTGGAGGAACCCAGTTTTTCGCGACACTGTCTCATCGATAAAGACCTACCATCGAAAGGCTGAGACAAGCGCAAACTGGTCCGCTCCACCCGACGACGCAAACGACACTATCACCTTCGACGAATACAAAACCGTCGGGCTAGACAAACCCCACAATGATCCTCTCGTGATCGACCTCGTCATCAGAGACCCCGAGGTCGCAAGAATCCTCGTGGATACAGGAAGTACAGTCGATATCATCTTCTGCGACACTCTCAACAGGATGAACATCAAGTTGTCCGAAGTCCCACCCATGTCGAAACTACTCACAGGTTTTTCCGGCACAACGTCAATGACTCTCCGATCGATTAAACTTCCTGTGATGGCCAAGGAAGTTACGAAAATCGTCGACTTCGCCGTCCTCAACCATCCTGCCATCTACAACGTAATCATGGGCACACCGTGAATAAACTCCATGAAGGCGGTCCTGTCCATCTACCACCTCGACATTAAATTCCCAACTCCTAATGGAATCGACGTAATCTGGGCATGCCAAAAGCATGCACGACTTTGCTTCCTAGTCAAACATAAGCTAAGGCAAGTCGCAGTGACGCCCATGGTTAAACCTAAACGAATGAAGACAACCCGGCCATCATTCGAAGACTCTTCGGAAAAAGATGTGCCAGAACCGTCAGCTCAACAAACGGCTCATGCCGAAGGAAACAAGCAAACTTCCGAGTCTAACATCCCCGAAAAAGCAACACTCTTGATGCCAAAGGAAACCGTCGACCCAGCTATAGTTGTCACAACTGAAACGGCCGACGCAACTCTGCCAAACGAGTAGTCATTCGCAGTAACAAATTGAACTACGAGACGACTTGATCCTCGAAGAGGTACGTAGGCAGCTCTTCGCAAGAAGAGTTCAGCTGTCCCCTTCCTCTAAAAAGGGGAGAGTGGGTGTACGTATACTCGTATACTCCCATATTTTTATATCCGCCTTGTACTCGATATTTTTTTTAAAAAAATCGATAATAAGAAGATGCAACAATATTTCTAGCAAGCCTCGCAATACTCTTTTATCGCAAAAACACATCTTTGTAACCAAATCATACGCAACCAAATCATCACGAAAAACATCATTCATTAATACTAAAATTGCAAGGTAAGATGTTTCGAGGCCACACACGGCCAACCCCGATAAAACACGAAATACCCACACTTGGCCAAAATGCTACTAATAAACAGGGAACACGCTCCCTCAAAAGATGAACACTTCTCACTCAGAAATCATACTCAAAGTTACAAGAGATCGAGAAGTTGCACACACTAGACGACCCTGGGTTTTCATCACCACGCCCTCGTCGCACTGAGCAGTCTCCCTGATTTCACTCGAATCGGAAGAAACGAGAATTAGAGCCCAGTGACCTCGAACCCTCTCTTCGATAGACGGGATCGAAGAAACCACTTCCTTACACCTCCTTACGTGACTAGACATCTTGTCAATTTCTAAGTCATAGGAGTAGTCGGGAAGCTAGGTGTGATATGGGGCACCCACCGAACCACGACATTCGCGGAATTCCCCGAAGGTCTGATAAGCACGATTGTACTGATCAAAGTCCTCCGCGAACTGAACTGAGCTATCGGCCACGAGCGAAGCGACCTCTCGCTTCCCGCGCCTGTACGAGCGGCGAACTTGCGATGCTTGACTCTGCGCCAATTCCCTTTCGCGAGACAAAATCGCTTCGACCTCCTTCTTCAGGCAAGTGTTCTCTTCTTCACGTCTCCTGGCCTTGAACCGAGCCATCTCCGCCTCCAGGTTGCTCGCTCGAAGGGCCTCATCCATCACATGGAGACCCTGCCAAACGAAGTCATCGGAAGTCAGAAGCGATATCACATGAACGATTGTAATCGTAACGTATGTACGAAAACTAACCCCCATGAACAAACGTGAAGCCTCCGCATATCGCTCAGATCTAACGAATCCCATGCCTGTCGCGGTTTGATACGTCGGGGCATCAAGGGAAGCAAAAAGTCCTCCCATTCCAGCACTACTCCAAAAGGCGGCATCGAAGGTTGACTCGGACCGCTACCATATCCACTTAGTATATCCTGGTGCCACGACCCTTCAGACAGCCCTCTCCCATTGTCGGCAATGCCGCCCTCATTATCAGGCGCGCGCTTGATTCAGGTAGACCTCTCCCTCTCAAAATCGGGAGGCAACTCATACGGGGCAAAGTTAACCATAGTCGGTTTAATCTCCCGTTCCGAGATCCTGTCGGGCTGAGTACGACTATTGTGTTACCTGACCGCGTTACGAACCCGCTGCGGGGAGAAGTAACCCCAATGGAAAGGACCGCCTCAGAGAAGGTCCCTAATGGTGAAAATGTCTGGCGGATGCGGAGGAAGCGAATCCAATTCTGCAAAACAAAAAAATCATCAGGTATCGGCAAACGAGAAGAAAGCGACCAGAGTATCAAAAGCGATACCCGCGGGACTCCATTCACGCCAAAAAGAAGAAATGTATTCGCTCTCGACCGAAGCGATATCTAAACGGACAAAGAAGTATTGTTTTCTCCATTTATGGAAATTGGATGCAAACGATTGGATCACCGCCATGTTTGCCCTTGGTTTGAGGCAATAATGTTGCGATTTACCCGCCGCCGATAGAGTTAAAAGCGCCAACAGATAATTGACGCTTAAGTTCATCCCTCGCTCATAACCCAAAACCAAGAGTCCAAAGAGGTGTTGGAGATCGATGGGCGAGAGCTGACCGATCGTTAAATCGTAATGATCCAAAAATTGGACTATGACTCCCGGAATTGGAAACCACAATCGGCAAAGCATTAAATGCACCTCGTAGCGCATAAAGAAACCACGAGACGGAGAATCAACGTCCTCTCCAGCAATCGGCATTTGGAACTCCACCTCATTCGGGACTCGGCAGAAATCTCGGAACACGACAAGGAAGGAGTTTCAACACTCGCTTGGCCTACGGGCGTCCTTTTTAAATTTCGGTCTCGGCGGAAACCACGATTCGGCCGGTGGACCTTCAATACCACCCGTAATCCGCCAGTATTCCCTCGCCTCGTCAGGATCGACGGAGTGCAACACGAACTCGACTTTCAGTACAACCTCACCTTCCGGAAATTGTAGACTCTTGGGGTCAAAAGTTGACAACAAGGCACCCTCGGATAGTAGATTATTCGTAGCCATGGCACAAAAGAAGGAAAAAAAAATGGAAAGGTCAAGGCTCTTGTTTTCACCTTAAGCAAATTTTTTGTGAGAATGAGCAAGTGAAAGGTTTGAAAAGTTACACTCTTACTTATTGAAAGAAAAGTTTACTATTCATCCTCGGACTTTTTGTTAGCCATAAATTCCGCCTAACTTGCCTAACGTGCCTTTAAAGTCAAGAATATTTCAACGATTCTTGCAAACTGGGGGGCTAACTGTTGGGGTCAAAAATGGTCACTCTATTTCGAAAGTGAAAATCGTGAAAGGATTAACAACTCTGAGGCTCTTTCGTTATGTCAATCTCCTCTCGACTAAATGTCAAAGATCCGCGTCTAGCAATCCATTAGCAAACGCTTCGAAAAGTCCAATAACTCGTGGGAAACTAAACGCGAGAATAAAAAAATCAACATCCGAGACCTCCGAGAGATCTCAATAAACAAGTTCTGGAGCGATAAGAAGTCACCGTAAACGATGGTTAACCGCATCGCTTTGAAAATACGATAAACACGAACAACAACAAGTCTAGATGCCCATTGGGCGCCCAAACAACTGTCTGGATGCCCAATGGACGCCCGTACCCATGGTCTAGGTGCCCAATGGGTGCTTGGACCACACTTTCCCAATTGTCTTCTCCTAAGAATCCTGGTTCAAGCGATTTTTGTTTCGTCTCGATCGGAATCTCCGTTGAAGTTTCGCGACAATAACCATAAAGAGTTGAACCTTTCGTAAAAACTTCATATCGATTGTATGAAACGATAATGGTTAGCTCGAACACTGACATTGTCTTAACCATACGATCGGTCTTATCATTTCGTAAAATCGTCATCGCATAGTCGTATGAAGAACGATTTCTCCGAAAGAAATCGTAAAATCGCTTTGTCGCTAAACGGCTCACAAAGACCCAAACACGACAAAATCCCACTTACTATTACTACAACCGGCCCAATTGCGTCAACAATCTACCCGAGGTTCACGAAAGATAAAAGGAAAATACGATAAAGTCATGGTCTGAAGATAAATATGGAAAATTCGTAAGAATATGGAATATTCCCGAAAAATAGAATATTTCCGCGGAAGGATATGCACGAATCTAGGGCGGAAAAAGAAACAGATTTAACCAACGAAGGCATATAAAAGGAGGGCTAAGGAGAAGAATGAGAGAAAGAAATTTCCTCACCACCAAACACTTAAAAAGTTAGGGTTTTACTTTTGTTTTTCGTTAGCCAGCTACGACTCAACTAGATTTACGAGTTTACGCTGTTAGATCTAGGGTTCTCGCTGACAGTTCTTCTGGCCACGACTTTACACCAATTGTAAACGCTTAAACACGAATTCGGAATAAGATCTCCTTCACTCTACTTCGTTTATGATTTCTGCTTACTTTCAATTTACTTTTCTTTTACGATTTCGTTTTACTGTAACTTCGTTATCTACAAATCTTGTTTATTTTACTTTGCAATCTCTTTACGTTAAATTCATCGTTTGTTTTCATCGCGTTCTGATCTCTCGTTGTTTGGCCCAGCAGAAATCTGAGACCTCAGGGAAAGTTGGGGGTTTCCTGACTTCCCTTCGAGATCGTAAATCGATAGTGGGAATTTCGGTTCCCACACTAGGAATGACTGCAGTGATTCATCCTTTTTCTGAGCCATGGTCCATAGATTGGTATTCGTCGCTCCCTTCTCGATGAACATAGAATAATGCTTGATGAAGGTAGTTGATAGCTCGTTGAAATTGTCGATGGTATTTGATTTTAATCGGGAAAACAAATTGAGGGCTGCCCCTGACAGATTTTCCACAAAGAGCTAACAGTAACCAACATCCTTGCTGTCTTCCCCGAACTTCACTCTCCCCATGGCAATACAAAATGTTGTCATGTGAGCTCTGGGATTTGTTTTCCCTCGTAAGGTGCGATCTTAAGCTTGATATTGGGGAACACCGCATTTATTATACGATGAGTGAAGGGAGTTTTCTGTGTTTCCTCTATTACTCGATCCACCTCGGGAGTATAGCTGGTGGCCTTATGTACTTAAGATTGCATGGTCCGGAGCTCGGTCGTCGCCTGAGCGAGGGTCCGCCTTAGTGTGGTGAGCTCGGCATCTGTCTGCGCATATACCTCCTGATTTGATTCCTGCTGAGATGGGGTATGACTGTCGCTCGACCTTCGGTTGTTATGCCCGCCATTGTTCTCAGGTTGTAGAGTTGGTCCTCTTGGCCCTTGTGGTGACGGTGGTAACAAGGACTCCAACCTAGCTTGTTGATGGGCTTGTAATTGGGTTAATTCCTCTAAACTAATCTTTGATTGTCGTCCCTGCGCCTCTTGCCTCTCGTTTGCCGCCACCAACAATGCAAAAAATCCTTGCATATTCTCCAGAAGCACGGCCAGTGCGGCTTGCAGGTCGATTACCTGGACCGGTGGGTCTTGGATCTGGAATTCGTCAGTCACGCCCGGCTGGTGGCTGGTGTTCGCTTGATCTCCGAATTTTGTTACAACATTGATGCTGTCGTTTTCTCCAGACATGGCTTCATGCAAAGTTAAGGACAAATTGATAGCAAAGAGTTTATTAGTGCAAAGTACTTGGGTCTCAGTGGTTGTCTGAGATGTAGCATAGTGGAGCCAACCCTCGTTCTAGCGCCAATTGATGGATTTCGGATCCAACTCAGAATATGGGGTGTTGAATGATGTTAGCTAAGAACAACTATTGTTACTAGCAATTTGAGAAGTATAAAACTTTTATTAATCATTCTTTCTTAAGGTACAAGTTCTAAACGAATACAATGATTAGAGTTTCAATCTCCCAAAAGACTCTCCCTCTTTCTCCGCTCTCCTTTTTTGTTGTAGTCCTCCTTCCACGTAACTGCTCCTTCATCTTCTCTCNCCCCCCCCCCCCCATCAATGCGCATTAAATTGGTCCTTAAGGACCAGGACCCGACAGTTACTCCAACTTGATAAGACCGTGGCCCCTTTCCTCTCTCTACGCCTTAAGCCTTTTGATACTTCTTCGTTAATGGGAATGTGTTTGGGAGATACCCGTCGTATTAACGGTAACTCGGAATTTGCGGAAACGATAAAAACGTTAACAAAATTTGTTAACGAAGTTCGGCCAATTTTTGCAGATGTCTCTGGACCTGCTCCAAATCTTTTTATCATCAATCTGGGAAATTTACAACACTCTCAACTCACACTCGATCCCAAATACACTCAAAAAATTACTCTGAATTTCTAGCGGAAGAATAAAAGAAAATGTTTTTTCTTTCACTCCCTTTCTTACGTTCTCTCTCTCTCTCTCTCTCTCTCTCTCTCTCTCTCTCTCTCTCTCTCTCTCTCTCTCTCGTTCTCTCTCTCAGAAGCTCTTCTTCTTCTTCTTTGTTTCAATTTGGGATGACCTTCTCCTCTCAAAATCTACATGTATTTATAGGAGCTTAAGGAGTTGTAGGTACCAAAAAATATTAAAAAAATCTTCACCCACAATTACGGCCACCATCCGTGTCGTACGCGTCGTCCGCGGCGTCCGCACTGTCCACGCCGTTTCCACCGTCCATCATTTTTAACAATATCCCACTTAAAGACTGATTTCAATATGTCTTCACACCTTGATCAATGCAGCAGGTCTTTCATGTTTGTTACTCTAACAAACCAGCTGAGGTTATGTGCTTCTCACATGGCATGACCTTTGTCAACATGGCTGCCGGATTCTTACTTCCTGGGATCTTCTCAAGCACCAACACTCCATCTTCTAAAGCTGATCAGATGAAGTGATACCAAAGTTGTATGTGCTTCGTCCGAGCATGGTAGACTGAATTCTTTTCCAAATCGATGGCACTTTTACTATCACAGTACAACACACTTTTCTCTTAGTTATGGCCTAGCTCTTGTAGAAATTATTGTAACCACATCATTTCCATTGTTGCCTCTATTACCGTAACATACTCAACTTCACAACTTTGATAGAGCTACGATTCTCTGCAACTTTGAAACCCAACAAATTGCAGTACCATCAAAGTGTAGACATACCCGGTTGTGCTCTTCCTACTGTCAATATCGCTTCCATTGTCAGCATCAACATATCCCTGCAATCGCGTCTCAGACTTCTTGAAACATAGCGTTGAACTTTGATTACCTTTCAGATACCTAAAATTCCTCTTAACAGCTTCCAAATGTTCCTTTCATGGATAGCTCTTAACCTGCTAACGACTCCCACTGTATGTGCAATGTCTTGCCTTGTACAAACCACCGCATACATCAGGCAGCCAATAGCAGAAGCATGTGGAACTTTATCCATATATGTCATCTCGTCTTCAGTCTTTGGACACTGATCTCTGGATAATCGAAAATGACTTACCAGGGGAGTATTAACTAGCTTCGCATCATCCATGTTAAACCTCTTGAGGAATTTCTTCACATACTCCTCTTGCGATAACTTAAGACCCTCCTTGCTTCTACTAATTCTCATCCCTAGAATTTGTGTCGCTTCTGTCAAGTCCTGTATTGCTCACTCTTCTGAGAGTTTTTTCTTCAGGATATTGATCTCTTGCGTGTGCTCCCACTATTAGCATGTCATCCACATACAAGAGCAATATTATTTAGGACTCCCCAAGCCTCTTGAACTAACAACACTGGTCAGCTTCACACGTCAAGAAGCAAACGTTTTTCATAAAGCTGTCAAATCTTTTATACCATTGTCTTGGAGCATGTTTTAAACTGTACAAACTCCTTTTAAGCTTGCATACCAGATTTTCTTTCCCTTTGACCTCAAAGCCTTTAGGTTGCCTCATATAGATTTCTTCATCTAGATCACCATGAAGAAATGCTGTTTTTACATCCATTTGCTGAAGATGTAAATCTTCCTTTGCCATCAGCCCAAGAACAGTCCTTATGGTTACCAACTTGACTACGGGGGAAAAGATTTTTGTGTAGTAAATGTCGTCCTTTTACTGGAACCCCTTCACAACAAGCCTAGATTTGTAACTCTTGTTGCCATCATGTTCTTCTTTTATCCAATAGACACACTTGTTATGTAGCGCCTTTTTCTCCTTAGGCAACTCTTATAACTCCCATGTATGATTGGACATCAACGAGTCCATCTCATCGTTCATTTCAGACTCCCACTTGATCGACTCATCAACTTGCATAGCCTCTTCATACCATTCAGGCTCGCCTTTATCTGTTAGCAAAATATAGTTTAGCGACACGCTTCCTGATGATTCTGGTTGATCGTCATAACTCGGTAACTGATGTGTATATAATTTCATGCATAATTAGGTTCATTTTAGCTTAGTTTCATCCACGTTTAGGTTGTATATATGGCATTTAAGTCCTAGAATGCATTAGTTTGAGTCTAGATTCTAGTTTAGGAACATTTTGCATTTTCTTTGCATTTTGTAGGTGCAATTATGGATGGATCTATGGAGGCTCTAGGCATGAATTCAAGGTGGATTTAGAGCTAAGATATCAAGGAAAAAAGGAGAAAAAGGCTATGGAAGAGTTGAGGATCAAAAAAGCATCAAAGAGGAGCAAGAAGCCATAAAAACTGCTAAAGGGAAACTCTCATCGACCTGGAGGTTGATGGCCAGCAACCTAAGGTCGATGGCTGGTCATCTTTCCAACAACCAAGACTTTGGCTACCATAGGGAAGCTCCCATCGACCAAAAGCAAGCTCCCATCCACCTCCTAGGTCGATGGCTGATAGCATTGGCCGAAAATGCCCTTATTTTGGGGCTTCCTCCACTCTCTATTTAGTATAAATATCTCCTTATGTTCCAAGAACAAAGAGAGACCTTTTGAGACATTTTTATACAACTTTTTCGCCATTTCTTTGAGATCTAAAAACTTTTTATAACTCTTTGTTTGTTTGAGTAATTTGGATCTTATTTTCTATATCTTTCTCTCTAGTTCTATTCTTCTAAACCATAGGAGCTCAAAGACCCGTTTTATGTCTTTTGATTCCCATGAGATTTAGTGAGTAGATCCTTCTTGGATCTTTAGATATGGTAGGATAGGGTTAGATCTAGGGTTGTAATGGATGTTTCGGCTAGATCTTGGCATAGATTTCTACTAGATCTAGTTTAGTTCTTCAAAGA
>OVAN01006710.1:0-20814 GCA_900406275.1 Anastatica hierochuntica | reverse complement strand
TTGCATCATTCCCTCCTTCTTTAATAGGATTTGTCCTCAAATCCAAGCCTTATACATGACCAAACTCGTTGATAATCTGGTCCTCATGCACTCTTCTGAACCTTGGTGTAAAGATACTCCATCCAGTCTTGAACACATAGTATTGTAACCCTTTTTCATGCCATGAATACTTTATGTGACTTTGCTGAAAGCCAACAGCTTCTAAGGCAAACGATTTCGATCTAGCACACCTAATTCTCATGGACGTGATGTTTCTTGATCCTTTTATATCACTGCTGATCCATGTTGCATCATCCTGGTATCAGAGCAATCTGAAACTCGAAAACTTGATCAATCTGCAAAAATTTTTTCGATTTTGGGGTTTATTTTTTTCGATTTTCTTCTCTTCTTTTCTGTTTAAATTCTGTAGGGTTTTCCTAGATACATAGTTAGCTTTCCTTAGGTTTTTCTTACAAAAAAAATATATCTATTAATACCGTCGGGTTTTTTTGATTAAAAAAAAACATTCTAAAAAGGAAACAAAAGCTGAACAGAATTGCATCAGGTCGGCTTTTAGTTCCGGCGGCTCTGTCGTTCAGATCTGGTGAGATTGCAGGTGGTTTTGCTCTTCCTGGTTATTTCTACGCAGAGACATTGGCTTCTGGTTCAGCGATTCCACGGTGTCGTGGTTTTTTGTCTCTGTCAAGGAGTGTCGATTGAGCCCTTGTAAATCATGTCATCTCCTTATTAGTTTTTGGCTCGTGGTGGGGTTTGGCAGTTCATGGTCAAGTCTCAGGCCCTTGTAGTTAGTGGTTAGCTCTAGTTATTTTCTTTTTCTTAGTTTTGGGTTTATGTTGTTGGAGGTTTTTAGGTGTAGGTAAAAGTTAAGCGGATAAACTTTTAGTGGTCTTTGGTAGCCAGCCTTGCAGTGTAGGTCGATTGGTGAGGTATGGTGTCTGTTAGTGGCTCTTGGTTGACCTTGTAGCGGCTCGGTCACTTCTTTTCTTTTGTCCTCTTTGTTTCCGGTTGGGTGTGTTTTTAGTGTTTATACTGTTTAGGTGATTAGTGGGTCGTGAGAGAGGTGTGCTCATTCTACTAGTTAGGAGCGATGGTTTTTCCGGCTCCTCAGTAAGGACGTGTGCAGAGCGTCTTACCGCAGGTCGTTGAATGTCAAAGTCGTTCTGCTTTTGGTGGAGCTTTTTTCGGCGATCAGGTTTGGTTTTTCGTATGTGATACTCGTGGCTCCTTCCCAGATGTGAGAAATATAATGAGTTCGATGCGTTTGGCCTTCCCCAATAATTTCGGCTTGAGCAGCTCATCTCCATTTCTCCTCCGATCGTCTTCGCTTTCTTCCTAGATAGTATTTATCTTTTATAAGATCTTTTTAGTTAATCTCCTTTGTGTTTTTAACCTTTGGTTTATGTTGTTTACGATTTTAATCGTTTCGAGTTATGGCTCCGGGGGTATCCTTTAAACCCGCCGACTTTTAGCTCCGCAAAGGCGTATGTTCCTTTGCCGGCTTTGTAAGATCTTAAGTTTAAGTTAATTTAAAATCTTTAGATGGAAAAAAACAGGATGTTGTTAATTTGACCAGTAGCACAGAAAAAGTAAAATACTATATAGTTGTAGCCCAACTTAAACTGGAATTTGGAATAATTGTTTGATACCTTGGTTCCGTTTGTGTTCTCTTAATTCTTTATCATTGTATGATATGTTCCATACGACTCACAGATGTATTAGTAGAAATTACCTCAATATTATTTTTAAAAAAAATGTTTTGTACACAAATCTACCATGCATTCTTTTTATTTTTTGTCAATACCATGTGTGAGGGAACTGGATTGATTCACTTCCCCTGAATCAATACTTGGTTTGAAGAACTTGACTTAGATAGCAAGAAACTAAAGATCAACACCAAGCAATTAACGAGTTCCCCTCCGCTAGAGAGTACGTCTCGTGTGACCACCGTCGATCACAAACTCCACTAAAAAAAGAAACCAGATACAAGAATCTCTTTCTCTCTCTCACTCCTTTTACAACGAAGAAGAAGAACGAAAAACAGAAGGAAGAAGAAGACTTATTATACAAGTCTTAACCTAAGACTAAAACAAAATTATATATGTAACTAACCCTAACATATTTACTATCGGGCTTTTTGTTGTTTCTTTCTCTTTAGCCCATTACCTCTTCCTTTGTTGTTATCTTGTATCTCTAGAAGAAACCACTAAAGCCCATGAGTATCTTGTGTCAGCCCAAAATAAAGAATTAGACAATGAGGGTTTCACAATCTCCACCTTTGTCTCATTCTTTGTTCTCTCCGCCACCAAAAAAACTCTTGGCCTCTCTCCCGATTCTTCCAATCTTCTTTAGCTTCCCGGAGCTCCCTTCGATGATACTCTCCGATCATCTGAGTTTCTTTTTACTTAACCATCAGGTCAAGCAAGAATCTCTCTTCATCTAAAAGGTAACCCTTTCAGATCCTCTCCTATTCATCTTTGAACAGTTCCGATTCTGGATCCTTTTAGATTTGACCCACAAGACTCTTTCTCTTCTCTTGCATGTCATGGATCTACCTCAAAACAAACTGAATCTCCTCCAGAAGTCGACCTTCTACCTCCTCAGAATCTTCGAGAACAGGTAACACTCTTCTTCTCTTGTACTCAGCTTATCTCTTATAAAATCCCTCTTAAAACCTGTTGATTGTTCCGGATACTAACAGTATCATCTTATCTTTCTTGCGAGGTGACCCAATCATAGCATACATCAGACTGCCTACTGCACTAGAATAGGGAACATCTTCCATTAATCTAGATTCAGCTACCAATTCCTCTGTAGTCAAACTTCTCAGCTTTAGCTGGGAATTTACAGGAGTCACTACAGCTCTTGAATCCTGCATATTAAATGCTCTTAAGACTTATTTCACATACTTCTTCTGAGATAACCTTAAGATCCCCTTCTGTCTATCTCTAGTAATCTCCATTCCTAGAATCCTTGAAGCTGGTCCCATATCTTGCATCTCAAATTGTTGTTTGAGACTAGCCTTTAATTTCTGATTTTATCCATATTCTTAGACACCACCAGCATATCATCTACATATATCAATAAGTAGATCATATCTTGAATTGAAGTTCCTCTAGTATAGACACACAAATCCTTGTTGCTTCTGCTATAGCCATGATTCTTCATGAAGCTATCAAACCTTTTATTCCACTGTCTAGGTGATTGTTTAAGACCATATAGTGACTTCTTGAGTAACCAAACATCATTTTTTCTCTTTGGATCTATGAATTCTTCTAGCTGCTCCATGTAAATCTCTTCTTCCAAAGTACCATGTAAACATGCAGTCTTCACGTCTAGTTGTTCTAGCTCCAGGTCATAATTGGCTACAACAGATAACATTATCCTAATTGAGACATGTCTCACCACAGGTGAGAATATCTCATTGTAGTCAATTCCCTCTACCTGAGTAAACCCTTTTGCTACTAGCCGTGCCTTAAACCTAGGAGCCTCAACTCCTGGAATTCCTTCCTTCCAAGTAAACACCCACTTGCATCCTACAACCCTCTGTCTTTCTAGTCTTGGTACAATAGAGAAAGTTTCATTCTTCTTTAGAGATATCATCTCATCCTTCATAGCCCCTAGCCATCTTTTCCAATTCTTTCCTTTCTTAGCTTCAGAGACAGTCTTAGGTTCATCTAGATCTAGGTTCTCTGCACAAGCTAGTGCATAAACAACAAAATCAGTATCCTCAAATCTTGATGGAGGTCTATGTGTTCTCCTGACTCTGTTCCTAACAAGCATATAGTTTCCCAGATCTTCTGAGCCTTCTTCATTATCCTCTGTCTCCCCTTCAGAGCTCTCTGTGTCACCACCAGAATGGTGTGACTCTGTCTCTGATCTTGCTCCACCTTGAGAAGAAGACCTTTCTATATTAGTTTTCCTTACTAGCTCATGATCAAAGGATACATCCTTTCTTTTCCTTATTTCCTGAGGATCCTGTTTGAATTGATCTTTAAACATCAAGTCTTCATGAAACACTACATCCTTACTTATAGTACACCTTTCATCCTCTGGAAACCAAACTCAGTAACCTTTAACTCCTTTAGGGTAACCCATGAAGTATCCCTTTATAGCCTTAGGACTGACCTTGTCTTGTACTATGTGTACATAGGCTACTGATCCAAATCTCCTTAGATGTGTGAGACCCACCTAAGAGCTTGTCCACACTTCCTCTGGAATTTGGAAATCTAAGGCTGAGGTAGGTGATCTATTAATCAAATACACAGCTGTTGATGTTGTTTCTGCCCAAAAACTCTTTCCAAAACCTGTCTCAGCTAGCATACACCTGACCTTATTCATAATAGTCTTGTTCATTCTCTCTGCTACTCCATTCTGTTGAGGAGTATATGAACAAGTTTTGTGTCTCTTGATTCCTGAACTTTTACAGAGAGAATCAAACTTACTATTACAGAATTCTAGCCCATTGTCAGTCCTTAGGCACTTAATTTTCTTCACTGTCTGGTTTTCAACTAGAGTCTTCCACTCTGTGAAATACTGGAAGGCTTCATCCTTAGATCTTAGGAAATATATCCATACTTTCCTACTGAAATCATCAATAAAAGTCACAAAATATCTACACCCTGACAAACTCTCCTCCATTGAAGGTGATCCCCATAAGTCAGAGTGTATATATTCTAGAGGTTCTGTAGAAGTGTGTTTTCCCTTTTTAAAACTTTGTTTTTGTGACTTGCCTAGAACACATTCTTCACAAAGCTTCAGAGTCTGAATCTCCTTACTGTCTAACTGCCCCTTCTTGACAAGTAAATTCATTCCTTTTATGCTCATGTGTCTTAGCCTTGAGTGTCATCTCCTTGTTGTATCTGTCTTAGGCCCTGCCATAGTTACCTCTCCTTTAGGTACATTTCCTTCAAGATAGTATAGACCATCTTGATATTTCCCAGAGATAACTTTCTGGTCATCCTTATAGAATGTGATGATGAAATCACCACCCTGATACCTGCACCCACTCTTCTCTAACTGTCCATAAGAAATCAGATTCCTTCCCATGCTAGGCATGTATCTAACACCTGTAAGAATTACCACAATATCATCTGGGTTGATTATCATTATCTTCCCAATGCCTTTAACTTCACCGTGAGTGTTATTCCCCATTAACACCTTCCTCCTTCAAATTCCTGTAAATTAAACAGATGGTCCTTATTAGGTGTAATATGAAAAGTACACCCAGAATCTAGAACCCATTCATCTGGAGTAGGCATAATACTAGCTGTGAGAATCATAAGATCTCTTTTAATAGCTACATTTGCAGAATTATTATTCTTATTATCCTTTCTTTCTGGACAATCACGCTTCCAATATCCTTCTTTTCCACAAATGAAACAAGCTTTATTGTTCTTGTCATATTTGGGTTTAGACTTTGGTTTCCCTTTACCCTTGTTCTTTCCTTTCCAAGGGGGAGTATATTTCTTTTCTTGTTTCCCTTTCTATTCTACTAACAGTCCTTCTGAGTTAGTTAGCTCTAGCTTTAGGATATACTTCTTTTTCCCTAAGCTCCACCTCCTTGGCATAAGCCGCAGTCACAACCTCTTTGATTGTGAGAGTGTCCTTCCCTGAACCATACTTCAAGGTATGCACCAATGGTTCAAATACTGAAGGTAAGCTAGACAGAATCTGTATAGCTTGGTCCTCATGTGAGATACTAATTTGAAGACTTGAAAGATCTGGTATTAGTTTCAAGAAACTATCAACATTCTCTTCAATTGTCTTACCTTCATCCATCTTAAAACTAGCAAACCTTTGTTTTAAGAAGATCATATTTGGCAAAGACTTTGACTGATAGTCCATCTCAAGTGCCTTCCACATACCAATACCAATCTTTTCATGCATTACCTTCCGCAGAATTACATCACTTAGGCAAGTACTTATGAGATTTCTTACTCTTAGATCCATATCCATTCTTTTGATTACTGCCTTTGATTCTTCCTCACCTGGTTTCTTACCAGATTCGGTCACCTTTTCAGTATCTTCACTTAGTACAGATAATAGACCTTGAATCTCTAACTGACCTAACATCTTAAACTTCCATAACCCGAAGTCACCATTACCATCAAATTTCTCCATCTCAAACCTTCCTGGAGTCGGATCCATCTTGGTTTTTTTGGTATTTACCCAAGAATTTTCAATGAAAGAAAATTCCAAAGACTGAGATTCTTAGAGAACCTGATGATTGATCTCAGAAGTAGAAAGACCTAATGAGTTTGTCTGTTAGCCTAACTGTGAATCTTTCTTGTATCTTGTGAGGGTCTTTCTTGTATCTTTTCCTTTTGCAGAGCACCTATGTTCTTCACCAGCTGCGATCGCACCTTGCCTTCGAACCAGAAGGCTTTGATACCACTTGTGAGGGAATTGGATTGATTCAGTTCCCCTGAATCAATACTTGGCTTGAAGAACTTGACTTGGATCGCAAGAAACTAAAGATCAACACCAAGCAATAACGAGTTTCCCTCCGCTAGAGGGTACGTCTCGTGTGATCATCGTCGATCACAAACTCCACTAAAGAAGAAACCAGATACAAAAATCTCTCTCTCACTCCTTTTACAACGAAGAAGAAGAACGAAAAACAGAAGGAAGAAGAGGACTTATTCTACAAGTCTTAACCTAAGACTAAAACAAAATTATATATGTAACTAACCCTAACAGATTTACTATCGGGCCTTTTGTTGTTTCTTTCTCTTTAGCCCATTACCTCTTCCTTTGTTGTTATCTTGTATCTCTAGAAGAAACCACTAAAGCCCATGAGTATCTTGTGCCAGCCCAAAACAAAGAATCAGACAATGAGGGTTTCACACCATGCATTTTTTAAAATGGACAATTCTATTATTTTATAGATTTTCATTCTAAAACATTGCAAACACTAAAATTAACTTTCAAGAGTGTGTAATTTAAAGTTTTTTTTGTTAAAATATAATTTAAACCTTTGATTTGAATTTAGTATTTTTCATATACTCAGTTTAATGCTTTAGAGTTTTTTTTAGGATCTAGTTTTGATGGTTTAAAATTTAAGTTTAGTTTTATGATATTTTTCTAAAATCATCCATGATAATGATCTGTTTGGAAAAATAAAATTTATGATAGTACGCCCGAAACAAAAATTTATCTTAGTGGTATTTTCGAGAATTGTTTTGCAAAATGTTTCAGAATTGCACAAAACATTTACTCTACACTAACTTGAAAGCTACTCTAAATTAACTAAAACATTACAATTAGAAACCAAACCGTTATAATATAGTGGTCTTCAAGATATGAATAAAATTTTTACAAGTACAAAATTGATCTCAAGTAGACATATGAGGTCATAATGACTGGTTTCATCTTGTTTATAAACTTTGTGTATACGAGTAAAAAGATAGACGACTAGAGGATATGTTTTTATGCATTAAATTGCGAATAAAACAAAGAAGAATAAAACACTCTCATACCTAAAAGTTTAAAAACGAAGAAGAAGAAAACACTCTGAGAACTAAAATAAATGTAGTTTTATTAGGAGGTTTATTGGTAGATGTATTTTTGAGAAACATTAAAATTTTTAATTCTGGTGTTTTTTGTTTATGGGTTATTAATTCTTAACAAAATTATAGTTTATTGGTAGATGTTACTGGTTTTTGATACAGAAGTTTGTTCTGTGGATGATCTTATCCAGAGTGCTTTGCTTGGTGCGCATGAGTGGCAATCAGCTGCTGCGCTCAATTTGAAGGCCTCCGGCCATATTGCGCTCTCTAGCCCAGTCACTGAAGCTATCGACCTCTTATTACCCTCTTCATATGGGTGTTGGGTGGATGCCTTTTGGGACCCTTCTACTAGGCGATGTGGTATGGGTTGGTTGTTATGTGCTCCGAATGGTACTACCATAGCGAAGTATGCTTCCTACCGGGAGGCGGTTCCATCAAGTCTTGCAGCGGAAGCCTTGGCTCTTTGGACGGCGCTAAGCCAGACTATTGTGTTAGGGATCAATGAGGTGCTTCTGCACTCAGATTCCCAGGTATTGGTCAATCTGATCAGCCGGAATGAAGACCATGTTGAGATTCTTGGTCTCCTCTCCGATATTCGGAGAATCATCCCATCTTTTTCATCATTTTCTGTTTCTTTCGTTCCAAGAACTGCAAATTCTTTAGCAGATTCGCTCGCGCACCGGGCTCTTTGTGCCCAGGGTGCTTCAATTCGTGAAGTTTAATAAAATACATTTTCGTGACAAAAAAAAAACAAAATTACAGTTATTGGTTTTATGATTTTAAATATCTACTAAAATTCATTGTTATTCAAAAAATTGATTTATGATGATTTTATAATTTTATTAAAAATTAGTGTTATTTGGATAATTCACTTAACAAAGCTTGTAAAATATGCTATATAAATGTTGGATTTTTAAACTTCTTATAACCAAAAGAAACTTTAATAAGTTTTTCTAATACATAATTCTCTTTACAAAATTTAGTAAAACTCTTTACAAATTTAATAAATTTTAAACTTGGTTTAACCCTATAAATTTGGTTTTAAAATTATACATTTTGCTTAGTTTAAATCTTGTTATGTTCAGAGAAAGTCCTAAAGTTTATTATGTTGGTCCAAAAAATGATAATTTATGCAATTAACAACACATCTTTTTTCATTTTGGTCTTTGACCTATAATTTTTTCCGGTGTCTAGGGCTAGTCCTTGATAATACTACATCAAAATATAAATACTCACTCCACAATAAGATTTATGATGAATTTGTTAGAAAACCATACTAAAAAAGATAATTAAATTTGAAGAATTGTCACAAAAAAATTAATATTGGTGGTGAATTATAATTTCACCTTCAAACCTTGAACAACTAAAATTGAGGAGACAACAAATAGAAACAAGAGAAATTAGTTAAAATAATAATAAAAAAATTAATTAAGAATATGTTTTCTCAAAGAAAATTCATCTTCTCTCCTACTACGAAAAATCACAAAAGTCCACAGTTTATTCTTTTTTATAACTAGGTGAGAGAATATTTAATTATTTTTTCTTTTTCTCTTTCTTTTTCACCCATCAAAATTTGTAGGTATCTTTGTATAATAAAAAATTGTTTATCAAAATTCGAATTAAAAAAATTATAAATTATTTTTTATCCATCATGATTTGAAATTTTAAAAACATATATATATATATGTACACTTAAAATAAAGCTAGAAAATATGTTATATGTTACATAATAGTTAAATAACAATATAATTTGTCATAGTTAAATGCATAACATTCAAGTAAATAGTAATAATTTTAGTATAGTAACAAGTAAATATTAAAGAGACCATATTCCTTGATATGTAGAGTACACAAAGCAAGATATTTCAGAGAAGGGGATTTGTTACACGCAAACAATGGATCTCAACCATCTTATGGATGGAGATCACTTCTTCACGGATGTGAGCTGTTGCGGAAAGGTATCCAAATTTGCATTGGTAATGGACACAATACGCAGCTGGGGATTCATAGTTGGATACCAACGGTGCCTCCAAAGCCACCTTTAGTACTACCGCCGGTTAATCGACATCTCCCTGTTTCGACACTGATTGTTATAACGGCGAATCAGTGGGATGAGACAAAGCTCCAAAGCATCATTGACCCCCCAAGACCACTATCTCATAAAGAAAATCTTCCTTCCTTCTAACCGAGCTAATGATATTGTGTATTGGAGTCTAACCGGAGATGGTAATTATACGGCAAAGTCAGGGTTTTGGCTAGCGTCTCACCACGATCAACAAGATGATGAATTACCACCACCGATGAGTAATGTTCCAGACATTTCGGAAGCTATCTGGAAAGTTGAGACTAGCCTGAAATTGAAACACTTTCTATGGCGGCTGGGATCGCATACATTAGTTGTTGCGTCGAACCTACGACAACGAAATATCCAAGTTAATCGATGGTGCAAAAGATGTTGTACAAAGGAGGAAATAGAGGACCATGTAATCTTTACATGTCCTTATGCAGTAGTTGTTTGGCGACATACGGGTCTCCCTTTAGACATCCTATATACTAATCAAATGCCCGGCGAAGCGAAGGTACATTATATTATAATGAGTCATCAGAAATCATAAACAATTACTCTACTTAGGCTATTACCTATGTGGATATTGTGGCGGTTATGGAAAGCAAGGAATCTACTATGTTTTAACCACGAAGACACGCCAGAGGAAGTTAGTGCCCAACGAGCTTTCCATGACACAAAAGAATGGACTGATGCAAGATCAAGACTGGAGTCGGCCACTGGAGAATTACATGCACGACAATTTACTACGGAAAGAAATAGTAAGTGGATTAAACTACTAAGGAATTGGGTGAAGTGTAACTACGATGTCTCACACCGTGAAGGTCAACGGAACTTTGGAATTGGATGGCTAATACGAAATGAACAAGTCAAGGTGTTGCAGTGTGGAATGGGTCAGTTTTAAGGACGACCTACGGTGGCAGAGGACGAATATTCAACACTCATTTGGGCCATACAATGCTCATGGGCTATGGGATACAAACGTGTTATCTTCGAAGGCGATAATTCCCTCTTAAATACAACCATCAATGATGGAAACACAAACCAGAGGCTTCAGTTTATGATAAACGAGATTCGAGATTGGAGATACAGCTTCGAAGATGTACGATTTAGCTACCGGAATCGAAATGTCAATCAATGTGTTGATTTCTTAGCTAGGAAAGCTTTACAATCTGACTAAATGTGGTCTATATATGAGGAATGTCCTCATTTTCTTTAATCACTTGTAACAACTGATTATTAATAAAGTTTTCATTGGAGTAAAAAAAAATATTATTTTAACCGTTTATGTATGGAATAATGAAAAATTATAGGTTTTTTAAAAATTCATCATAACTTGAATTTTTAAAAACAGATATATAATGAAAATAAAACTGAGAAAAAGTTATAAGTTACCTAATAAGTAGATAGTAACGGTTTAAGGTTTGGATTTAGAGTTCATGGTCTAAGGTTTGGGTTTAGAGTTTAGGGTTTATGGTTCACAGTTTATGGTTAAGGTTTTGGTTTACGGTTTAGGGTTTATAACTTAAGGTGTAGATTTTATGATCTAAGGTTTGGATTTAGAGTTTAAGGTTTATAGTTTAGAGTTGATGGTCCAAAGTTTGGATTTAGAGTTTAAGGTTTAGGGTTCAGAGTTTATGGTATAAGATTTAGGTTTAGAGTTTAGGGTTTAGGCTTTAGAGTTCATGGTTTAAGGTTTATGTTTAGAGTTTAAGGCTTAGGGTTTGTTGTTGTTAGAATTTAATATTTTCATAAATAGTAGGTCTATAAAAATAATAGTTATATTTTTTTCGTATTCTGATATATGCTAAACCTTTTTTTAATTTTTAGTTTATAATATATCTAGAAATTGTTGTTTATTGCTGATGTCACATTTCATTCTAAAAATAGTTTTTATTCATAATTTTTGGCTAATATTAAAACTTGTTGATATAGTATTACTGTTTGAGATAATAATACTATTTTTATAAAATATAATATTGTTGTATAAATAGATCTATATTTTAGAATCACGATTCAATGTTTAGTTGGTGTTTGATGATTTTATGATTTTTGTACTCGTCCAGATAGTACGTCTATCTAATTGTTTTGCTTATGTGAAATTTTATGTCAAACATGTTTCTTTTTTTGCTTTCTTTGGTTTGTAACATGGTTTTGAGTTGTGGTATTATTAGTATTTAGATATTTTATTATTTAAATAAAATTGTTACTAGTTGAAATAATAATACTTTTTACTATTTTAACGAAATATGGTGATTCGATGCTATTTCAAAAATATTTGTATCATTTTATACATCTCCTCCAATACTCGTCATAATATTTATTTCATTAGTTACAATCATTCCCAATACTATGTTACCATTTGCTTTTTAATTTCAAGCATCCTTCAAATTTAATTTGTATGTTATTTTTCTACTCCATTTTTTCCTTACTAATTTGTTTGTTATAATTTGTTGAATGTGTAATTGCGTGATTCAACCTCAAAAAATTAACTCGCCCTACTATAATCGATTAATATTATATTATGAATAAAAATTGAATAAGGCAACCCGCTATAATTTCTTCTTTCACTACTGTTAATTCACAGCAATATAATTATTTTAACAAAATATAAGTTCAGCTTTCACATTTTGTTTTGTTTTATAAGTACATATCCATAAAATTAGAACATTTATAAAAATAGTATTTCTATATTTTGTGTATTACATTATATGACGATTTTTTATTTTATTTATAATCCCTCCCAATAATATATTAATAATTACTTTTAAATTCAACCTCCTCATAATATATGTGCATTTATTTTTAAATTCCAAAAGCCTACACGTTATAAGTTATATCTTACACTTTTTACGGAGAAAAAAGTAAGCAATACATGAATAGGAAGATCAATGTAAGATGATCTAAACGTTCCAGAAAATTGTATCTTACTCTTCTCACTGAGGATGGTGTGTCTGAAGCTCTACAAGTTACAACATTACAAAAAGCAATGTTATAACTTATAAGTAGATTATCTAAGTCTCTAAGACTCTAAGTAAATGAAAATGTAATGAACTGTCGAACATATTTAGAAGTACCTCTCTCAAAATTATCTTGATCTTCAGTGTCGGCGATCATTTGTGTCAAGTTCTCCACACCTCCTCCACCTAAGTGATGGTCAAAGTTCATTCATTGTTTTGTGCATATGAGAACTTCAATCATCTAGTGAGTTAGATAGCTCTTAGGTGGACTCACAAGACGTCCAATTGTGCTGAAAGCAGACTCCAATGGTACAGAAGGTGCCCGCATTGGTAAAAAATCTTTAGCAAAGTTAGACAAAATAGGAAATTTTGGAGCATTAACCCTCCGCTATGACAACAAATCGTGATTTGCTCCCAAGGAGTTACTCTTTAGAATCTCTACATATTCATTCAAAAAGATTTTTAGCTCATTACCTCTGTCATAATACCCTTCTTCAGTAATCGCTGTTTATAAACCGTGTGCATCTTCTCATATCCACCAAACCAACATCATCCACAATATTTTCCACTCAAAGTGTTTGAGAATCAGAAGATCCCCCAACTTGTGATGACATTTTGTTCTTGTAAGCCAAATTGTATTCTTCAAATAAATTTTTCCTAACACAAGAGACCGATTCATATCGCTCTAAAGACTGTGAAATCCCTTTACGGTAAAGCATATTAAAGCAGAGTATTGCAAATTCTATCTTCTTCCTTGGATCAAACACACTTACAATAATCAACAGTCTATTGATATTTTTCACTTCATCCTAATACTTTTGAAACTTATCCTTCATGGCAGAAGCTTTTGTTTTTAACTCTTCATTATCACTAACACTCGTTGCTACCAAGTTTCTTTCAATAAGACAATCTCACTGTAGCATTTATGTAAGCATATTTGTAGATATTGAGACAACTAATGTAGAGTTATAAAACATAATTGAAATCTAACAAAGGTTTCTACCTTATCCCAATCAGATTTCAATGGCGGCTCAATCCTTTCTGATCCATTCTCTAATTTATTAAAGAAGTCATTGTAAAATTTGTCTTCTGCTTATATTCTATCAAAAGTAGACTTAAACTTAATAGCTCTATTAAACATGAGAAAAGTTGAGTTTCACCTAGTTTTGCAGTCTAAAGATAAACTACCTCTACTAACTTTACATGAATCAACATGCTCCTCAAATGCATTCTGCATATGACCCGAAGACCTCACATACACCACAACATTCCTTATGGCAGTCAAGTTCTGGTTCACATCATGCAAACCATTCTTTACAATTAAATTAAGAATATGAGCACATCAACGCATATGCATACAATCACCTCCTAAGACTAATGCTTCACTTCTCTTTAGCAAGATGGTTTCTTTAAACTTCTTCAAAACAGAAAAATTCGCAGTAACATTGTCCACAATGACAGTGAAGAGCTTCTCTATTCTCTATTCTTCTAAACAATCAAGCAAAATAGAACATATTTTTGACCCCTTGTGATCCAGTACATGCTTAAAACCAAGAGTTAACTTCTTCAATACACAAGAAGAATCAAGAAAGTGATTAGTTACCACCATATAGCTTGAATTTGCAGTTGGAGCAACCTAAATGTCTATTGCGAGAGACACAAATTACTTAGGAATTAAAGATTCTACTTAGGAGTTTCTAATTAGAGGAATGAGCCTTAGAAAGAGTAGCTAATGTATCATTGAAAGGTTATAACTAATCGCAAATGAATTTGACAAACCGAAACTAGGGTTGCAATTAGGGTTTATGTCTTTCAAAAATCTATGATAACAATTTAAGAACCCGCTCAATAACTACAAAATAAATAACATAAGTATTGAACTGCAAAGAAAAATTTCAAAACTTACCACAAATTGGGGTTTATTGTCTCCTCTGAACCAGAATCGAACTGATATTTATGGATATTGAATGCAAAAATCCTTCAATTAATTTGCTAGAACCGAAACCAGATTTAAACCGAAAATTTCGACTCGATGCACATCGATTGGTTCGGATCGGTTTTTATACCGAACTCTAGTTTAGCATATGTCTTGTTTTTGGCCTCGTATTAATTGTTGATATAATTTTTTAAATAATCAAAAACCCTTCTTACAAGATCACTACAATGGAATTTATTCAAATCTTATCATATAATTAAAGTCTATAACTTTATTTACCAATCAGATTTTTAAAAATAAATAAAGTTGGGGTGTTGGTATAATCGTCGTCACCAATCAACTTCCCTAATTAATTTATAAATGTAATTAGTGGAGCACTAATCAAGAAACGGTGTCAAGTAACGGCGTTAGCACCGACGAGGAAGGGAGATGGTATAAAATAACAGAGGAAGAAACATAAGTTGCATAGTGTCATCATCATCATCATCATTCTCAGAACACAACACACACAGAGGAGAGAGGAGAGAGAGAAAAAGAAAGTGAGCTTACAATTTTCTCTCACCTCCGATCACGAGATCAATGGGTGAGCCAAACAAAAACAATCTTCTACTTCTAATTTCATCTATCTCTATCGCGTTTTCCTATTTAAAAATCTTGTTTTGAGATTTTGGTGTTTCTTGATTGCTATCATTGATGATAGTTTCATAGATGTCAACTTCTTCATCTGAGAATCATTTCTTTCTTTCTACATTTCTCTAAAACTTAATTTTTTTGGATTCTTAGAAAATTTAGGAAATATTGTTCAGCTTGGCTTGAAGAAATTGTAATTATTTGAGCTGCATGTTCATTTTTCTTTTGTTAAAAAACAAGAAATGGTTAAATTTTGATTTTTTGAAGAATAAACTTTGGAAGTTTTGGTCTTCGGCCTATATTACCTCTTCGTGTGTCTTGTTTAAAATGATGGTTTAAGCGTTTAACAAAGCTTCTCTTCTTTTGTTTATTCTTGACTATGCAAAAAAAAAGCATTTTAGAGTTTGGCCTTGTTTTCTCTTTAGAGAAATTGATATTTGATTGATTTATCATTATTATTATATTAAGATGATACTTGATTATGCTTTGAAAAATAATTTTATTTTATTTTTGCTTTAAAGCGAGCTGTTTTTGTCTTAAGGTCCCACGTTTGGTTAGCCTCTAATGCTTTTCCGGGAATAATTCAGGATGGTTATTGGTCATCAACTCATCATTAGTTACTAAACATATACTTTAGTTTATTATAATACCAATTATGACATTGAGTTGTATTTTTCGCTATATTTTTAACAAAGCATATTGTAGTTTTTTCTGTTAAAGTAGACCGAAACTATCATGTTCGAGATAATTTTTGTCTAGCCGTACCTTCGTTCTTCGCTTCGTGTAGATTATGTGTAATATGAATATATGATCAATACTGAAATTTCTTTTACTTAGTTGAATTGGTATTTGTGTGACAGATATTTGTATGGACAAAGAGCCTGATGGTGTGGTGGTCTACGCTAATGGTGGCAATTCGTGTCATCCCAACCATGAAAATGTTTCTGAACCTCCCTTGGATTCACTATCACAAGATGAAGTGACCGGGAATAGAGAGCTCCAATATACAGAAGAGAGCACCGAAGCAAAAGAATATGATGTTAAAGAGTGTACAAGTGTAATTCCAGTTGGTAAGCCAACAGTAGATGACTCTGAGTCCAAGAATGGTACTAAAATTGTCACCAAGTTGAAGTTACCTGCAAGGCATGCTTCAAAATCAGGTCGGGGAAATAACAAAGCAAGAAAAACTGTACCACAACCGTTTTCTTTGGCGACCGAGAAGCGTGCTTCATCTGCAACACGATCATTTACAGGTGACTCTCGCCAATCAGCTGCTCCGAAAATATTTCCAGATGGGCATAGTAAAGTACAAAGTCAGGCCAAAAAGGTTAGGGTTTATACTATTATACCAGTTTATACTATCTTGAATCGCAATTGCTTTGTTTAACCGTAACGCCTTAGAATCTATTGCAACAGGTACCTAGGAAACCTTTGCAGCCAACAAACAAGAAGCTTTCTGATGAGGAAGATTCTTGCTCTGTTGCTTCTTAGTATGTTTCCTTCTCATTAAAATATATTTCTGCTCCAACTTACAACTTTCTATGCATTAACATTATTAAGTCTTCACTATCATTAATAGTGCAACATCGGCTGCAAAGTCTGCTAAATCAAGAACTATTGTCACCGCAGCTGCGCCTTTGCTTCAATCCACTGAGCGTGCAGAGAAGAGGAAGGAGGTGTCATTCTTTTTTGTATATTTACTTGTCTATTTCCACTCTAAGAAGTTTTTCCGATACATTGTGTTTTGGATTTAATTGATTGTTGTTCTTCAGTTCTATACAAAACTGGAGGAGAAACACCAAGCTAGGGAGGCCGAGAAAACGCAGAGCGAAGCAAGGAACAAGGTACCATTCTCTTTCCCTTAATGCTAGAGTTTTATAAAAATGCCAATTAACAACATATCACATATGTTGAAGGTCTCTATTTGACATTTTCCCCTCTCTTTGTTTGTGGGGATACTCAAAATCTTTAGGAAGAAAGTGATGCAGCAATAAAGCAATTAAGAAAAAGCTTGATATTTAAAGCAAACCCAATGCCCAACTTTTACCAGGAAGGGCCTCCACCAAAGCTTGAACTTAATAAGGTAACACACAAGATTGTCTACAATTCCACTACAAAAATTCACAAAGGGAGAAATTACCGTTAGACTTTAAAATCCGCTTCGAGTTGTTAACTTTATATTACGCAGCCTCCTCCAACTCGAGCAATATCACCAAAACTAGGGCGGAGGAACCCAAAACAAGGGAACATAGCAAGAGGAGTTTCGAGGCGGCATGAATCTCGAATGAATCTAGTGATCTCTAATGAAAGAACAGATGATCAAACCACAAAGAATGCTGACCAGATAAAAGATTTTATTACACAGGAAGTGAACCAAAGTTTGGAACCGGAGGCAGGTCTTGCATGCTAAAGAGTCTTTTGGTCGCAACGAACTTGAAGTTATGTTTGTTTTATGAGTTGGATGCTTGGTGTTTTATTAACTTATATTTCAAGTGCAAATGTGTGTAATTTAATATCTACATGTTTTTTTGGATAAATTAAATATGTTGTGTTTTGTGAATGTACACATAGGAATAAGAAAAATTCCTGTTGTGCTTGTTTTTTTGGGATAAAATATTACACAAACACATAACTCACAAGATGGACAAAGCCACAACCTAGCCACGGGAGTCAAGCTGGCATCTCCCAAGCCAAAAGCCCTCGAACATGGGAACTAAATGTTATAAGTACTAAACATAAGAGAATGAATTCTACCACTCGTTCGAGGTTTCCTTTGATAAGTCATTGGCGCATTACCAAACATTTCTAACAACAATACCACTTGTGGAGTTTCATGCCCATGTGGTTTTATTACTCTATATTTGTGTTGGAAGTGTGGAAACACTGCGTGTTCGAGTTTTATAACAAGTCTTTTGTTCAAATTACAATCAACTCGAGCTAAATTACTTACCGTGAAGCGTGAGAAAAAAAAAAGTTTACACTATTTAATTTAAATTAGAAGAAAGTAAGGTTGGACAAAATATATGTGGTATGCTTCATTATTCGTGCTTATTCATTCCGATAAATCTAGATATCGTAATTTTTTTGAAGAAAAACAAATACTAAAATTTTACGAGCCGAACATATTCTCCGCTCTGAAACATATATAAACACATGTATACAAAATTGTATAATTATTACTCTATATACAAACTTAATAAATTATATTCATTAAACTACTTACAAAAGTATAAATTAAAAAGCTCTATAAAAATGTAAATATTTTGTGAAAATTTATTCTATTTTCAATATCATCTCTATATTATTATTTGGGAAGTACATTTAGAAAAACAATATTAAATTTGTAAATAATTACATTAAATGCCATTAGGAATAATATATATATAGGATATCATATGTTTTAAAATAATGCTAAAAATCTATAATTAAACAAAATAAATAAATTATGTTACCATATCTTATCTAGATTCTTTTAATATCTTTTTAAAAATCCATCAAAAGAATTATTATTATATTTTAAAATACGTAAATGAATCTTAACATTTAATTTAATAATACTAGGTGATATTCTCGCGTAACACGCGAGTTAAAATTATCTAAATTATTATATATGATAAATTCATATCTTTGAAATTATTGTTTGTGAACTAAAGAAATTATTTTTATAATGATTATTTTAAGAAAAAGAGCGAATTTAGTAATACTTTCATAGAAATTGCCATTTATTTTAGATTTAAATTTAAATATGAAGATGAACATATATTGTATAAACGCTTTTTGAATAATTTTTTTGTTTTTTTTTTGAATAATGTTTATATTGACTTTAGCAATGCATACTTATATATAAGTGAAATATATTTGAATAATATATTCAACTATTTTAATGTGACTCTGATTTTAAACCATCAAAATAATACACCCAAAACTCAAAAAGGTAATCTTCAAAATTCATTTGCAGTGTTTGTGGTATTTGAAAAAAAAGTAAGTTAGTGTATTTAGTAAAAAATTTACATATGATGATTTTCTTGAATAAAAACTTACTTTGTGGTATTTTAAGAAACTCCTCTTGAAATATCAAGATAAGATTTAAAAGTAAAATCATTCTTCAAATTAAAATTTTCAAACTTCTAGAAAAAGCATAAGTTTTAATTTCGTATAAGAAATATTATTTTACAATCCAACATTAAACTCTCTAATTAGATTTTCTTTTTGTTTAAATGATTAATTTTTAACTATGAAAATATTAAAAAGATAGATAAATTTACCTAAAAACCTTATTTGTATTTGATTTGAAAAATCATTTTGCTTTTAAATATTTCAAAAGGAATTTCTTAAAATACCACATAATATAAAAATCATGTCATATTTTTTGGTGAAATATATTGTGGTGATGAATATATATATATATATATATATATGTATATATTCCAACAATGGTGATTTTAGAAGTCATGTCTAATAGGTATGTTTTTCTTACTAACATCTGTAATTTTTTTTTCAGATTTCCGATTTTTTAAAAATCATGAACTTTACATGTAAAATTTACTTATTAACATATCTAATATTTTTTTCGATTTCTGACTTTGTTTGTCATCTAGCCTAATAACAAGTAATTTTTCTCACTAGAGGCACGTGTAGAGTTCGAATCCTGGTTTCTGATTTTTGACTTTTTAAAAACCATGAACTGTACTTTTACAAATACCAAAAGTTAATCAGTGTATTGATTTCTATATAAAGTGATGAGCATAAATAATAACTTAAATAATGAATTAATACAAAACTAATCAAAATTATGTAAATTATTATGTCATAATTTTTTTGTGATGAGATGTCTCAAACTAACTTTTCAAAAAAAGATAAATTTAATTTCAAAACTTAATTATATTTGATTTGAAATATAATTTTGCTTTTAAATATTTCAAAAGAAATTTATTAAAATACCACATAATATTAAAGTCATGTCATTATTCTTAAGTCATATCATACTTTTTGTGAAATATATTGTGGTAATGACATGTGCAAATGATTACTATGTGTATGTGTGTGTGTGTATATATATATANTGTGTGTGTGTGTATATATATATATATATATATATATATATATATATATATATATATATTCCAACAATGATAATTTTAGAAGTCGTTTCTAATAGGTATTTTTTTCTTATTAACACTTGTAATATTATTAGATTTCCGATTATTTAAAAATCATGAATTTACAAGTAAAATTTTACTTATTAACATCTTTAACATTTTCTTTTCTAATTTCTGACTTTTTAAAAATCATGAATTGTACTTTTACAACTACCAAAAATTAATTAGTGTATTGATTCTTATAAAAAGGAATTAGCATAAATAATAATTTAAATATTGAATTAATATAAAATCAATCAAAATTATGTAAATTGTCATGTCATAATTTTGATGTTGAAAGTGATTTTTGTGATGGTATGTGTCAAACTAACTTTCCAAAAAAAGAGAGATAAATTTACTGTCAAACTTTATTTATATTTGATTTGAAAAATTATTTTGCTTTTAAATATTTCGAAAAAGAATTTTTTTAAATACCACATAATATAAAAATCATGTCATTATTTTAAAGCCTTGTCATATTTTCTTTGTGAAATGTATCGTGTGATGACATGTGCAAATGATTACTTTGTGTGTGTGTGTCTATATATATATATATATATATATATATATATATATA
>OVAN01006709.1:0-20820 GCA_900406275.1 Anastatica hierochuntica | reverse complement strand
CGCAGATCCTGATCTAATTCAGTTCCGAAAGGTTCTGTTTTCCAGTTTCAGGGATCCCGGGTTGCATCAGGGAGGGTGGTGCAGACCGCCAGCCAGAGTGCCTCTGCCCGCCAGCTTTTGTTCTGTAGCTGGCTGGCAATCTAGGAGGGTGGTGCAGACCGCCAGCCAGAACCCTTTTGACCGCCAGACTCATTTGTAGGTGTCAAAGTTGTCCGTTCTTGCTTCCGAGTCCCCCGGTTCACCCGTTGATCATCAAGGTGACCTGAAATGGGGTAGAAAGAAGGAGAAGAATGTACAAATGCAACATCTAAGACTCCTATATGAACTTTCCTAATCAAGACTCGAAAAACAACTTGAAGCGATCTAAAAAGTCCTAAAATGCAAATAAAACTCTATTAAATACTAAGCTATAATATGCAAAATACGGTAACATCAGGTGCATTCGTCAATCCAAACGGCATGACCACAAACTCATAGTGCCTGTACCGGGTACAAAAGACCGTCTTTCACAAATCTTGCTCTGCAATTCGAATCTGATGGTAACCTGACGCTAGATTGATCTTGGAGAACCAAGAAGCTCCTTAAAGTTGGTCCAACAGCTCATCTATTCTCGGTAGCGGTGCTTGTTCTTAACGGTGACCTTGTTCAGACCTCTGTAGTAGATACATATCTAAAAGCTACCATCTTTCTTCTTCAGAAACACCACTCGAGATCCCCACGGCGAACTGCTAGGGAGGATGAATCCCTTGTCGATAAAAACTTCTAACTCCTTCTTCAGTTCAACCATCTCGACAGGCACCAAACAGTATGGTGCTCAAGACACAGGGGCCATCCCTGGTTCAAGTTCGATGGTGAAAGCATCTCCTATTTTCGGCGGTTGTCCCTTCAACGGCTCGAATACGTCTTCATATTGAGTGACGATTTGAATGTCCTTGATCTCGACCGATTCACCTTCCTTGGTGACTAAGATTTTGTTGTTATAAAAGCCTCATTTCCTTTACTTATGAGCTCTTATGCGCGCAACATAGAAATAATTGGGACTCCGAAATTTGTATGACTCCTTAAAAGATAATCTCCTCTTTGGCTCCGCAAATTTGCACTTTCGCTTGGTGACAATCAAGGTCTACTCCATGGCATTCAAGTCAATTCATTCCTAGGATTAAGTCATATCGGCACATCTCCATCTCCGTTAAGTTACTGGCAAACTCCTTTCCTCTGATGATTATTGGGACTCCGACATGAACTTCGGTGGCTCCCATCTTCTCATTGCCCACCGTTTCGACCCTTCGGTTCTTCCAGATAAACTTGCCTTGGAAGTCCCACCTTTTGATCATATGCGGTCTCACGAAGCTATTCGTAGCTTTAGAGTCAAACATGGTGTAGGTGACTTCTCCTCCCACCATTATTGATCCTACATGAGGGAGATCCTAGTCATTCTACAAACATGACTCACTATTTTGACTGACTCTATTCACAGCGACACAGAACTTCTACTAAATGATAAGAGAGGGATTAACGACATACTAACAATGGGTTCAACTCCTTCATAACCTTCTGCTGCGTTGACAGCAGCTTCAGATTCCTCCTCCTTCACTACTTTTGCGGCATAGACACGGGGTGTTGGATCTTGCAGACGAGGCTGCTGTGGCGGCGGAGGCGGATACGATGGGGGTTCCAGACATTGTCTCACCATATGACCCTCTCTTCTAAAACGATAGCACCTTAAGGGTTCAAACTAATTGGCTCTTGGCGAGATAACTCCTGGCGGGTTAGCCCTTGGTGGGTTTGCCTTGGGCAGATTTGCTCTAGGTGGGTTGCCCCATCCTCCTAGCCTCTCAGGGCACTGAGCTCGCTTATGGCCCGGGCGGTTGCAGTTGAAGCATCATACTCGAGGATCCGGCTGAAAATTCCACTGTCTAAAGGCGCGACAAAAATCTCTCTTGCGACTATCGTGCGCGTTGTTAGCTCTTGTCGAGATTGGTTGTTCCTTTCTCGTTCCTCCTTCAGCCCCTTCTCCTGATCAGCTACTTTCTCCACCAAATCATCCAGGTACACATAGTCTTTCATCTTGCAGTGATTCCTAAGCTCAACGTTCAGTCCATTCATGAACCTTCTGATCATCTCATGCTCTTCCAGATATCGACAAGCAAACCTGCGGAGGTGATTAAACTCTTCCTCATATTGGCGAACTGACAGTTTGCCTAGTTGAATGGTCAGAAACTGGTTATCCATGTTGTCCATTGCCTCCTGGGGAAAGTATTTTCTGGTGAAATGAGTCATGATATCCTCCCATGTCAGTTTATACTCCCCACGGGTCTTAGCTACCACCAGACTAAGGCTTCTCCTTTCAGATACTGCACAGCCAAAGCATGGCGGTACTCTTCTGGCATCAGAGATGATCGAGATTCTACTCCAGCTTTCTCTTCCAATTGTCAACAACAATAGGGTCAGACTTCCATTCAAACATCTCTGTCCCCGTTTCTCTAAGCTGCCTGATCAGATCTCGGTAATATGGACCGTCGCGGTAACAGTTTAGCAGAGGTGGTGGAATGAACTAGGGCACTCTGGCCGGAGGCGGTGTTGGCGGGGCTAGAAGGTCTACAATTCTGCGAAGTACTTCTCTGGAAACAGTCCTCTGACTCTGAGCTCGTCCTTGACTAGCTCTGTACCTGGCCAACTCTTCTTCCATGGCAGCGTTGGCAGCAGCTAGCCTAGCAACTTCCGCTATGGCATATTGGGTAGGTCTTTGAGTAGTCGACCCAGCAGTTCTCAGGGGCGCTCTGGACTCACTGTTCACTTCATTTCCATATGCTGCTACATTTTCTCCAACACTTACCTGAGATACCTCAACATTGGCAGCAACAACATTCTCAGCAGCAACAATGGCTTCTGCGGTGACAGCGACAGCGGCAGCAGGAGCAACTCTGGGTTGGTTACCATTTTGTCTTATGGTGTTAGCCATCTGAAAATGAAAACCCTTTATTAGACTCGTTCCAAACCGAAGGAAGCAGAATACTTAGCTATAATGAATACGGCCGGCTCCGGCTTGACTGGTGTTCTCTTTTTCTTTTCAAAATTCTCCTTTCTCGAAAACATTTCTAAAACCATTGAAAATCGATCAGAAATCTGAATCCTACTCTACTACCTCCCGGGTCAGAACCGGTTTGGCAAACCTAGGCTCTGATACCACTTTATAATACCCGGTTCTCCCTCGTCGGGGTCCCCGCGCATGTTAACCACACAACCATCCAACCTCAACACCAACAATACAAAGCATCTACGGGAACTCGATCCTCAAATCTGAACGGGAACTAAATCCTCAAAACCAACAGGAATTTAATCCTTAAATCTGATAAAAAAAAATAAATAAGTCTAAAATGATAATTTCCAACATCAATTTAAAACAAGAATTTAGCAAAACTAAAGAAAATAACCAAGTCTAAATCATCCAAAAGCTTATTAAAAACAAAACTCGGTTCCCTGGAAACAACACCAAGTTCACCATCATCTTTCCAGCTACTCGTCATACTCACCTACAAAGACAAAAGAGGGGAGGGACAAGAGAGAGACGAGTGAGTGACAGGGGAATCACTAAGCGGAGGGGGGGTTGCTAAACACGTAACACTGTAGAAAAGACTTAGAAAATTGTCTAAGATAGCATACATTTAACACCAAATACGACACCTATTGTACCACAACATAAAACATGACATCCAAAAATACCCTACCCAAAGCCCCCAGCTCCACTACACAACATAGCGCCCAACACTACAAGTACCGGGCTTCCTTTCAACTTCCACCTAACAGGTATGTATGGTCCCCATGGATTTTTTTCCTCCTCCAAGGGTGAAAATCATCATCCTCTAACCATCAGACAATCTCAAACAAAACATCTTATAAAATTAGGCAATCCTATACCTACTCATGCTCAATCATAAGGCAGGACTGACACAACACACAAACAGGACAATAAATAAGACGCGTTAAACCTATACTACTAGAGAAAGAATCCTAAACCATTTCTAACGGGGGATAGCTACAGGTTTAGCTCCTCACCTTAGCTTCTTAATGCAGATCGACTCTGATGCGGATGATCTATTGAACCGGGAAAAGAACTTCTGCACCTGAACCAAAAAGGAACCCGGGTTAGTCCTTACATTGGGACCTGCCTAAAAGGAAATTTTCCATATATGGAAACCTGCCATAGATGGAAACTTCTAGAAAAAGAAATTACTAAAGCAAAAAACCTTCCCAAAATAGTAACTTTCCCAAAATGGAAAATTTCCAAAAAATAGAAACTTTTTAAATTGGAAACTTGCCAAAAATAGAATGTTTCCATAAATGGAAACAACGAAAACCGCAACACGGAAAGCTACAAAAAACGAGGAAACGACGGAAAACGAAACTACGAAAAATCAAAAACGCAGAACTACCTCTCAGAACCATTAACGGTGACAGAAACGGAGAGGGAGGCTCTCTGATTCACGCAAATGGCGGCTTGGGGTCGCAGTGCGGTTCGAGCGGCACGGCGGAGGAACGATCAACGGTAACGAAGGCTCGGGGAGATGCGACGGTGCTTGGTTCGACTCGAGATGAGAGATCGGCAGCTCACGGGTCTCGGGTTTTGGAAACGACACACGGGAGGCGACGATCGCTCGGGAATCATCGGGAAAAGAGACGGCGGCGGCGACTCACGGAGATCGGCGGCTGGGAATGTCGTGAGGGGCACGGACGGTGCTCGGGAGGTGGATATCGGTGGTTTTTCGCGACCCGAGAGAGAAAATGACGAATGGTGCACGGTAACCGAGGGAGAAGGCGACGGCTCGGTGGATAAACGGCGTAAAGAGGGCGGTGGTGGCTTAGATTTTGTGCGGCTAGGGTTTTTGAGTTTGTGGAAAAACGGCAGAGCTTCGCTTTAGGATTTCTTGTGCGTTTCCCGAGGACCTTTGCTCGTCCTTAAATAGAGAGAAGGATCAGGAAAACCTAGGTTTTTGCTAATGGGCATAATGGGCTCAGATTTCCTTTTCCCGTTGCGGTATTTAAATCTGTCAGGTCAGGACGTTACAATTTTTCTTATTGTGGTTTAAGAGCTGAACGTTCAGCATAGATATTAACTTTTTTAATTGTAAGGTTACAATTAATGTTTCACTCGACGTTCCTGATAATCAGTTCTATTGGTATTCATTATGATTGAATCATAATATCTAATCTATTAAAAGAGAAATACACAATTTTTTTCATGTGTTATTTTTCCAACTGAATGTGTCTTAGAAATTTTATTAAATATATTTAAAGTATCTAATGAATTAAAAGAAATAAAACTGACACTATCTGTTTCTTGACAAATCAAAAGATTATGAAGACATTAAAACTATAGTTATAAAGATAGGGTCTTTAAAAGTAAATTATATAAACTATATACATTTCTAGAGAGGGAAAATAACTATATGAGGGATCCAGTGTTTCTTCGATTTTGTTGTTTTCCGGCGCTGGTGGCTTCCATAGCACTGGCTTCGGCCATGGTATCTTGTCTTGTTTGTTTCTTTTTTTGTTTTGCTTTTTTCGACCCTCTTTATCTCGACAGTGGTATAGATCTCTACGAATGATTTTTTTGGAGGTGGAGATTCTTAGATAGACGGCGGCTCGTTGGAGGATTTGATGGTTCACCCGTTCGAGAACTCTAGGATGGTGGCTAACTCTATGTGCAATCATTCACTTTGCGACGGATCTGGTCCATTGGTCTCAATTCAGTGGTATTGGGGACGTGAGAGGTGATTCGTAAGTGGTGATGGCAAGTTCATATGGATTTCTCGTCAAACAATAAGATAATAAGTTGTAGCTTTGATTATGTGGTGGTTTTGGTCACAAGTAGTTTCTCGATTATTTTGGAGAAATGCGGATAAAGTTGTGTTCAGTGGTAGGATAACTTGCGATTATCTTGTTCTTTAAGATTGGTGAATCATTTAATTTTAGTACCCTCCCATCGTCATCTAATTTAGTTAAGTAATAATTTTCTCTATAGTCTTTTATTTGATATGTTTTTGTAAGGCTAACTTTGTGTTGGGATGCATAGTTCTAGATTTTGACTTTTCAGAAGAAAATTAGGTGGGTAGGATTTCAATTCTCATCCTTTGGTTATTAGTTTCTCAGTTAATCGATGCAATAGAGTTAACTTTGTTAGTTTTATCAATTCTAGATTCTTCTTCATTTTGAATTATATGTTTTATCAACAGTTTTTCCGTTTTCTCTTATTTTTTCGAGAGTTTCTATTTTGACCTTTCGTATCCACGTGTGTTGTCGTTTTGTTGGTATTTACTTTTGATTCAATGATGTATATCTTATCAGCTGGATTTTGTCTTTATGTTCTTTTCCGGCTTTTGTACTCGTTTTGAATCTCTACTAAAATTTATCTAGATGACAAAAAACCATATAAATTAAAATTTAGTCATCTCATTTTTTTGAAATAAAGAAATACCCCAACAGATTTTATTTGACGGTACTTCGGATATCGAATATTATCCTAACCGAATTCGTACCTGAATCCGTACGAGAATCAGAAATTCAAAATAACTGAAAAATCTAAAAGTTCTGAATATGAACCCGAACTCGAAACTTGAAATAATCAAAAATCTCGAACTCGATACTCAAAAAATCTAAACATGATCAACCATAAATTGAATATAAAAATATTAAAAAAAACACTCGCGTACTCTATACTATTAAAAAGAAGCATCTTCTGACCCAAAAAAAAGCATACTTAAAATATAACATTTAATTCATGTGTGATTTACATAATTTGTCATTGCATTATGATATTTAATATATTAGAATATTTTATTATTGTTATTCTAAAATATATATATATATATTGTTATATTTGGTTAAGAAAGATATAATAGTTAATTAAAAACAAAATCATCATGTTTCACCAAAAAATTAAAACGTATTTCATTTTTAAATTTGAGATAAAAGAATAGTTTTTTCAAATAAGTATATTATAATATTAATATTTTCAAAATAAATTTGCGTAAAAATACAAAAGAATCGATCATAATATGATAAATTTTAAAATAATCTATAAAATTTATTAAAAAATCATTTATATAAACTAAAAAAATATAATTTTAGTCATATGATGTTTTTCAAAAAAATATAACTTATAATTTCTGCTAAATAAATAAAAATTTAAATTTTCCTAAAAAAACAAAAAATTTGGTAGATTAATAAAAAAAATATATCAACGGCTTTCGTTTCATGATTTCAAGTATCATATATTATCAAACCAAATCCGAACCCATATGGGTACCCGAAAAATTCAAAAATTCCACAGCTAAACCCGAACATAAAATTTAAAATAACCTGAAAAAACTACATATTAAGAACCTGAACCCGAACATGAAACTCAAAAAAACCAAAAATCCTAAACCCAAAAATTCAAAACACCAGAGAAATCCCTAAAAGTTCGGAAAACCTCAGAAAAAAACACAAAAATATCGAAATACCCGACTCTGAACACGAAAGCCTAATATACTCGAACTAAATTCGAAATAATATCTAGTACACTCCGGTTTTCCTTAAGTTACTAAATTCGATCTGAACCCAAATATATTCTAACCAAATTCGACCCAGATCATAAAATGAATATATAAAAATTTATAAATTACTTGCGACCTCTACTAATTTATACTATAAAATATGGCTAATTCTCTCCCACAATGTGTCACGTCATCATTTTCGGATGACATAAAGATGACAAGTGTCACTGTATAATTTCAAATTATTAAAATTAATTATTATATTTAATACATAAACTATTAAACCGGTATATAGCCAGAGAATATGAAAAAACGTTTCTTTTATTTTCGAAAGTTTAAGTTCAGAATCAAAAAATACGAAAAGCCTTCATCTTTATTGTTAATAATTTGAAATTTAGAATTGAATGATTATCTCTAAATTGATGAAAAACTTTAACAAAATAACGACTGCCATCTCAAAAGCACAAATATAATTTTTACGATTTCACATCGGTCGAAGACGCAAACGCATGCATCTGGATATGATTCAAGGGACCTTAAATTGCATATGGTCGAGGTAAATCATTCAGATTATGATATGATTTTATGATAACCTCTTGAAACAAGCGATCGTGATAATTGTCAGCTCTTTCCTGTTAATAAAGAAAAAATAGAAAAGTATTTTTTTCATAATTTGATAAAGAGGCTAATAACAATTTAAATTTATTATATTCGTGAAAGTCTCAACCTTCATTACAAAATGTTCCTGGATTAACTCGTTTTACTAAGTGTATAAACAATTTATTATATGACGCTTCCTTTTTTGTAGATTGTAGTTTAATCTTACAAAAATAATATTAGTTGTTATGTTATGTTATGTTTTTTTAATGTTAAGATTCGTAACTCTAAACATGAAAAATACATCAATTTGAAGTTTTGAAATAATACATTACCTACGACATCACTGAGAAGAAAAAAATGCATGGCATGCAATTCCAGTCTTTGAATATCGATCAGAAAGCCGTATACGACTCTGTTCTAGCATATGTAAACAACACATAAGGGAAGTTTTTTTTTCTTATATGGCCCTCGTGTACAGGAAAGACTTACGTGTACACAAAAATAATCTTCAAATTACGTTCTGAGAGAAAAATCGTTTTCCGCGTTGCAACCTCGGGTATAGAAGTGACATTACTACCAGGTGGTCGGACCGCCCACTCCCGCTTTAAGATTCCATTAGATTTACAGTCTCATAATTTATAAATATATAACTTGATGGTTTTTCTGTTTTCTAAACATGTCAAAAACAATTATAGAATACAATAGTCTCATTTAGCTATTGCATTTGAAGTAAGTTGATGTGTATCTTGCTTTTAAACTTTTTTTTTTTGTTGAGAATGAACGTTTTATTTGGATAATCACAGTGAAGTAAAAATAAATCAAATAGATTGACTAATAGGTCAAAATTCTCCAGGTCAAAATTCTCTAGTTAATTTTGAATATGATTTTGTTCGAATTATTTTGGCTAATTAAACTTTTGATTTTAAGCATAGTTTTGGTTATGGAAAAAACAAAGCAAGTGATCAAAGTAATCAAAAAAACATAACTACAAACTGAAGACATCTTAAATAATGGACACAATTTAGAAAAGAATTTAAGATACTGATGATCGTTCAAGAAATATGTTATAAAATAATATTAATGAACATAAAAATAAAAACTTTGANATGTCCCCCCCAAAAAATATATATATATATATATATATATATATATATATATATAATCGATAGTAAATGCGGCGAAAAAAAAAAAATATATAATCGATAGTAAATGAGCTATGAAACGGGTACTTGTAGTTTTAGAAATTTTAGTTAGAGCATCTTCAAAAGACTCTCTAAATCTTCAAATATGAAGATTTTTACTTTCCAAAAAGAAACTTCAAAATTTCAAATTTGAAGTTTTAATTACCGCTTATTGTTCAAGAGAGCTGCTCGAAGCTCTGCTGGATCAATCTCGTTGAAACCGGTGTCAGGTCTGTAATAACCGGTTTTGGGATCTGGAACCCAAGAAATCTTCTGGTTCAAATCTTCCACTCCCTTCCTCTTCATCTCCGCCGAAACAACGCTTTTTCCACAGCTCGAAACGCTCTCTTGCGCCGCCTTGGCCGCAAACCCACGACTGTTTACAAAAGAAACACATAAATACGACACCGTTTAGAAAAACAATGCATAAACTAGGGAAAAAAAAACAGAGCGTAGAGATTTACCGGAAGATTGCATTGGAGAGTTTTTGAGAGACGAAAGCAGATACGATCTTAACGTTAGAGAGAGAACGAGCCATTTGAGATTATGTTGGTTTTTCTAGAGAGAGAGAGAGAAAGCAGACAGTGCAAAAAGGTTGAAACTTTGGTTTTTTCGGATGGGAGGTTATTCTTCTTTTCGCCGCCGCAGGATGACAGATTTATCAGACGAACTGAGAATATATATATTAAGGCTGCGGCAACGAGATTGAAGAAACTTGGTTTCGTCTGTGTTCTCTCTCTCAAACTTGATTGAATTTAGAAATGGCTTTGGGGAGATGAGAAAAAGAAGAAGAGAGGATGGTTTATTATATAGAAGGACATGAAGGACTCTTGAGTCAATTCTAGCCTTTGACCATAATTAGCCTTCTTTTTTATTAAGTCAAAATTAGTCTTTTTTGTTGAATAAATATAGCTTTTTTAAAAAAAAAAAGTGTGAGAATGGGATTCAATCAATAATTTTTATTTGGAAATTCTCATAATTATTTTCCAGATATTTTTGGTTGAACTACCTAATTTTATTATCCCACCAATAAAATAATCTGAATATAAAAAGGATAAAATTATTAGTGTAAAAACTAAAAACCTGAGTAAAAAACATTGTGCTTCTAAATACTTTTTCAATTAGTTAGTATACAAAGGAGTCGATGATTAATGATCATCAACATTTAGATGTGTATTAGGCAGAGCCAAAGTGTGGTTAGGATAGATTATGAATGTGTTATTAGCATATGTCAAGTAGATGTCATTGGTATAGATTTTTTTTTTTGAGGCGGTGGAGTTTCTCCTGATTGGTTCTTTGCATCGTGAAAGAGTTCTTTGCATCGTGAAAGGGTTCTTTGCATCCTGGTTTCGCCCCCAGCTTCATACTATCACCAGCAGCAACCATCTGTTTTCTGTTTTACATAATCATAACTAGGGTTGGGCAAAAATCCAGAATCCAAAATACCGATCCAAATCCAATTCGAAAAACTCGAATTAAACCGGAACTGAATTTTGAAAAATACTCGAACAAGTCTCGTTCGGCGATATTTCGGATATTGGATATTATCCGAACCGAACCCAAAATATTACGGGTACCCAAAAAATGTGATTGTTCTGCATCACTTAAAAATAAAGAGAACGAATTTAATTTACGTGTTGTATTCTCGATCATTTAGAACCTTTATTTTTTACTCAAGACTACTCCATTTTTAACAGATGAATACACTATATTTTAGTGCTTATTGCAGATATTACATTGTATCCAAAAATCATCGTGTCTAAAAATCATCATTTCAACGAACACTTCATCTGAACACAAAATCACATGGGCAACAATGAGTCCCACGGTTATAACCTTTTTACATGCATAATCTAATATATCGAAGTACTATCAGCTGAGAAATAATATGGACATAGCTAACTAAGTGATCACAATAAGCCATTAACATTTCGCGTTTGGCCAATATTATTTTTTTTTTTTTTGATAACCGTGGGTTTTTTGAAGGTTTTCTAAGTCCAAAGACTAAATCCCACGAAATCCACGACACTCAACATATATCATCATTTAAAGCAGTCCGGATAGCCAAAACGACTCGAACCTAGCTCCACGAACTCCATCCGGAACCCCTTCACCGCTAGACCAAACCACTTGATTAAATATTATCTTGTTTGTATTACGAGATTTTAGTCATCAGTCACGATATGTCAAATATCTATTAATTTTTATATTCTTTTGCTATTAAAAATGATAATTATTATTATACATGTAATGTAATACAATTATACAAATATACTAAAATAACATTTCATTCATCTAACAAAACATTATATGATTATTCTATTGAAACTCTTCAGGCTATTAAGTTTCGGCTGCTCATTTTTTGGGATAAATTCAGCTGCTCATTTTTCCAGTGCATATTGCCAAGAAAAATACTATATGAACTGTGGACAAGTCGTTGGTTCTCTCCATCTACACCACCAAAATATCCGGATATGTTTTTTTGGCTTTAGCATGTCCTTACTTTTTTCTTTTGGCCAAATATCTTGTTAGATTTATTTAATCTAATATTTTTATACACAATCCTAAAAGTGAATTGGATTGTCTTTCTTGTCACCGAATCTTTGGGTTAATTCGGCTAATACAACCTATTCTTCTTAAATGTCCCGATTTTCTCGAAAGGATTTATTAGTTGTTGAGAAAGTTGCCTAAAAGTTAAAAGGGTTTCAAGAGAATAAACGATTCAATGATCTGATCGCTCAATACACTGACAACTCCTATCATATGAAATGGGTTCGATGAATCAACGTCCAATTATGAAACCCTTGTTTAAACTTTTGAATGTCTTTTTTGTTTTGAAAATACCGCGGGTCAATATATTATTGAATTTTTATAACAAATATTATATATTAGTTTTATAAATATAAAAACTTATAGAATTTAAAATTTTAATTTGTATTAATAGTAATAAAAATATAAAGTGAAGTGATAAACATGAACATTTTTTACAATAGTTTAGAAAATATGAAAAAATAAGCAAAATAATAGTTTTTTTATTGTTTACACACATTGAGAAAAAAATTAAATTTCTTTTTGTTTGCAAACACAAATTACCAAACTTGTAAACCATTAGTAACTCATTAAATTTTCAATTATTTCAAAAACTATCGCTTGAAATTTATAATTTTATTATCAAAAAATTGTACAAAAAATCTAAAATATCCAATTTTTTAAACAAGGTTTTTTAAAACTATCCATTAATAAGAAATAGTTATTAATTACAAAGTTTAATTATTATAAAAATCATCTAAGTAATGTAATTAAAAAAGAATTTATTGAAAAGAAACTAAAATCATTTTTTTAACAACCGGGCGGGCGGATCACCAAGTCAAAGTCGGATTGCGGATATTTGACGAGTTTTTCGGGTGCATAATATTATGCATCAGGTATAAGTGTAAAAAATGCTAAGAAAGATACTAAATGAACAGTGAAAATGTCGTTGGTTCTCTCTATCTGCACCACTAAAATATCCTGATATGTTTTTTTTTGCTTTGGCATGTCTACTTTTTTCCTTTTGGCCAAATATCTTGTTATATTTATTTCATCTAATATTTTTATATCCGACCCTTTTTTGTCACCGAGTCTTTGGGTCAATCTGGCTAATACAACATGTTCTTCTTGAATGCCCTGATTTCCTCAAATGGATCTATTAGTTGTTGAGAGGGTTGTCTAAAAGTTAAAAGAGTTTCAAGAGAATAAACGATTCAATGATCTGATCACTCAATACACCGATGACTCGTATCATATGAAATGGGTTCGATGAATCAATGTCCAATTACAAAACCCGTGTTTAAACTTTTGAATGTCTTTTTATTTTAAAAATACATATATTATTGAATTTTTATAACTAATATTATATATTAGTTTTATAAATATAAAAATTGAAATATATATATATATACATATATATATATATGTATGTACATATATAGAATTTAAAATTTTAATGTGTATTAATAGTAATAAGAAATATAAAGTGAAGTGATAAACATGAATATTTTTTTTCGTGACCAAAAAAAAACATGAATATTTTTTATTATAGTTTAGAAAATATGAAAATAAGTAAACTAAGAGATTTTTTATTATTTACATGCATTGAGAAAAAAATAAATTTCTTTTTTTCGTCTGTAAAACACAAATTACCAAAACTGTAAACCAATAGTAATTCATTGAATTTTCAATTATTTAAAAAACTATCACTTGAAATATACAATTTTATTATCAAAAAATTGTATAGAAAATATAAAATATCCAATTTTTTAAACAAGGCTTTTTTAAAACTATCCATTAATAAAAAAAATAGTTATTAATTACAAAGTTTAATTATTATAAAAATTATCTTAGTAATGTAATTAAAAAATAATTTATTGAAAAGAAACTAAAATTATTTTATTAACAACCGGGCGGACGGATCATCAGGTCAAAGTCGAATTGTGGATATTTGATGGTTTTTCCGGTGCATATTATTATGCATCAAGCATAAATGTACAAAATGCCAAGAAAGATACAATATGAACCGTGGACATGTCATTGGTTCTCTCCATCTACACCACTAAAATATCCTGATATGTTTTTTTTTTTGCTTTGGCATGTCCCTACTTTTTTTCTTTTTGGTCAAATATCTTGTTAGATTTATTTAATCGAATATATTTATATCCGACCCGAAAAGTGAATTAGATTGTCTTTCCTGTCACCTAGTCTTTGGGTCAATCCGGCTAGTACAACCTATTCTTCCTGAACGCCTTGATTTCCTCGAATGGATATATTAGTTGTTGAGAGGGATGCCTAAAAGCTAAAAGGATTTCAAGAGAATAAACTGTTCGATCTGATCACTCAATACACCGATGAATCCTATCATATGAAATGGGTTCGATGAATCAATGTCCAATTATGAAACCCTTGTTTAAACTTTTGAATGTCTTTTTTTGTTTTGAAAATACCGTGGGTCAATATATTATTGAATTTTTTATAACTAATATTATATATTAATTTCATAAATATAAAAACCTATATATATATATATGAGAAGTCGCTTGTTGACGTGGCGATCTCAAAAAATTTGCGGGTGACGTGGCGTAATTCTGGAGTTCGTCGGTTTTTAATTTTTAATTCTAAAAAATAGATTTTGCTTATGTGGCGTCCTCTGATTGGCTATCTATTATTTTGTGCTTCAGAAAATTGTCTACCTTTTGTAAAGACTATATTAACGCTACTCAAAATTATGGAATTTATCAAAATGAAAAAAAAAATCACTTGTGTTTATCTTAATTCAATCCTACATTTTTTATTTTATTTTGTAAAAATATATAACCTTAAAAACTTCCCGTCTTTATCTTAGTTCAATTTTCCAGCTTCATAAATACTAAAATACGAATCTACAGTTTTCATAATAATTTAATCTTGTTAGACATCCACCATATTGTCAAACTGGCGACGACTATATTATTGTCAAACATCCACCATGTCTCCTCCTACAATTGATCATGTCTCGAGTACGTCGACTTAAATACATCTCGAACGGACTGGAATATATGTGTCAAGGTGTTATGGGTTTTAAAACACGTTTCGATGGCAGGAGGTCCCATTATGGAACTCATCTTAGTCGATGAGCATGTCTGTGAATCGATGTTTTTTTTAATCAATGAGCTCATCTTTGCATCATTTGGTTTACCCTAACTCATGGTTTCTATTTTTTTGTAGGGTTGAAAAATATAAGGTTCTGTTTAGACAAAATTTCATTACATATACGTTATCGATATTTTTATTTTTTAGATCAATTTTTACAAAAATCGTCATGCCCGTGCATCCACATGGACCACCATCTAGAAATATATATATATATATATATATAATTTAAAATTTTAATGTGTATTAATTGTAATAAAAAAAATATAAAGTGAAGTGATAAACATGAATATTTTTTATATAGTTTAGAAAATATGAAAATAAGCAAACTAAGAGATTTTTTTATTGTTTACATGCATTGAGAAAAAATTAAATTTCTTTTTGTTTTCTGTAAAATACAAATTACCAAACCTGTAAACCAATAGTAATTCATTAAATTTTCAATTATTTCAAAAACTATCACTTGAAATCTATAATTTTCTTATCAAAAAACTGTATAGAAAATCCAAATATCGAATTTTTTAAACAAGGTTTTTTTAAAACTATCCATTAATAAGAAACAGTTATTAATTACAAAGTTTAATTATTATAAAAATCATCTAAATAATGTAATTAAAAATGAATTTATTGAAACGAAACTAAAATCATTTTTCAACAACTGAGCGGGCAGGTGGCCAGATCAAAGTCGAATTGCAGATATTTGACGGGTTTTTCCAGTGCATATTATTATGCATCGGGCATAAGTGTAAAAAATTCTAAGAAAGATACTATATGAATTGTGGACATGTCGTTGGTTCTCTCCATCTACACCACTAAAATATCCTGATATATTTTTTTTGGCTTTGGCATGTCCCTACTTTTTTCTTTTGGCCAAATATCTTGTTAGATTTATTTAATCTAATATTTTTATATCCGACCTGAAAAGTGAACTGGATTGTCTTTCTTGTCACCGAGTCTTTGGGTCAATCTGGCTAGTACAACTTGTTCTTCTTGAATGCCCTGATTTCCTCGAATGGATCTATTAGTTGTTGAGAGGGTTGCCTAAAAGCTAAAAGGGTTTCAAGAGAATAAACAATTTAGTGATATGATCGCTCAATACACCGACGACTCCTATCATATGAAATGGATTCAAATCAATGTCAATTATGAAACCCTTGTTTAAACTTTTGAATGTCTTTTTTTTTTGAAAATACCGCGTGTCAATATATTATTGAATTTTTATAACTAATATTACATATTTTTGTTAAGGTTGCTTTGGGGACCATAATCTCTATAGAGAATCAATTTCTAGTTCGGCGTTGCCAAAGGTATCTACATATTAATTTTCCATAATATTTATGTCCACAACCTTTTCTCTATTCACAAAATGAACATTACAAAATAGGCTAATTAATTGATGGCCCTAACACATTTAACCTTAACATATTTGACCTCATCTAATGATTTTTACAATCTCTCAGTAGGTCATATGTGTGTCTGAAAATGTGATACACTTTATAAGCTCAAATATGCCATTAATTCCGAGAGCATAAGACAATCTCGTCCATTTGCTATGATAAAATTTATTAAAAGTGTGGAATGAAAATCACATGAAAGGTGGTCATTATATATCGATTTTCAACAGGTCCTACTTTAGTGAGATCTTTTAACTTTATTGTACAAAGTGTAAACCGAAACTGTACTTTAAATTTTATTTTGATCAGAAAAATTTGTATAAGACAACTAAAACAAACATACTTGCATCATCTTCCTCTCTCTCTAATCGCGTGATCACGGATCCTAAGATCCATCTTTCTCCCGTTGCGTCGCTCGCTCCGTCGCCGTCACTCGCACTGTCGTCGGTTGCTCGTCGTCGCTCGCTGTAATTCTCCGGTTTAGTAATTCTCTCCAGTAGAAATGTTTTAATGTGTCATGTTTGCGTGTCAAGTCAGTGTGGTTGATTTTATGGAATTAGAATTGGAGAGTCGTAGTGAATTGATTAGGATGTTGCTTGAGATTGAAGTTTAGTCATTGGTGTATTCAGATACGTTACCCCGGGGTGAGGTGCTAGCTGGAGCCCTTCGTGGTTGGTCGGGATTCGTGAGAGACATCGGGGCATGATCTAAGGTATTTGAGATGTCATTTTGTGATGATTGTGGTGTTTTAGGTGCCTTGCTTGGTGTTAACTCCTTTTTGTCGTAGTAATGGTTAAATCTCGTCGTCGGTGTTGCACGTTTCGCAATCCACCCCTTCGCTGAGTGATTCCCTTGTCACTCACCCCTCTCGTCTCTCTTTCCCCTATTTGTTCCTTGCAGAGTAGCCGGGAGATGATGATAATCAGAATGATGTTGGTTTTCGGGACCATATTTTATGATTTTCTTTTAATTTAGACTTGGTTTATTTTGACTTCGTTTTAAAGATTTGAATTGGATATTTCGGTTTATTTCAGTTTAGACTTGAATTCTTGGATTGGTTGAATTACTTGTTTAATAAAGTCTTGTTGGAATTAAGTTGTTATGTGGATTGATGTTGCGAATGACGGATTGTGGACCCTAGTTGGGAAGGGATGAACATTACATAATCTTATCTATTATAAGGGAAGTACACAATTTTTTTCATGTGTGATTTTTTAAATTGAATGTACCTTAGAAATTTTGTTATAAGTATCTAATGTATTTAATGAATTAAAAGAAACAAAAATAACTTTAATTACTCATTCACAAATCAAAAGATTTTCAAAGACATTAAAATTTATAAAAATAATTTATATAAACTGTAAAAATTTAAGTTTAGTCATCTGATGTTTTTTTATAACACTCTAATGGGTTTCCGTTTTATGATATTTCGGATATCGAATATTATCCAAACCAAATTGTACCCAAACCCGCACGAGTATCCGAAAATTTGAAAAACCACAAAAATCCCAAATGAACCTGGAATTCATATTAACTGAAAAATCTAAAATTTATTAATCTGAACACTAAATTCGAAATAACCGAAAAATTTAAACCCGATACTCAAAAGTCTAAAAATGATCAATCATAACCGAAAATTCCGAATCCAATTCTTGAAATTCTAAATATAATCAATCATAAATTGAATACGTAAAACAAAAAATACTCGTGCGGTCGCGCGGATCAAAAAATCTAGTAAGTCTTAGTTAATCTGATACTTTGTATATAAACAGATAGGTACGGTACATTCATGGTAAAGTTAGTGAGATTAGTGAGAAAATATTCACAACACTCTTATCGTCTTTTTCTTTCTCTCTCTCGCTTTCAACTTCAATCTTAAGCTGAATCCACCCACCCTTGGGACAATCCTTGAGTCTTCTTGACATCAAGCCCGATTCTTCATAACAGCGCAGGGGCTCACAAACATGCATATAAAGTTAATAACATGAGTCATTGAGTATTTGATCATTAGACTTGGTACTTGTACGCTAAAACATGTGTTAATCCTGCGACTTAATAACAATTGATCCCAAGCCAGAGAAAACCGGAAATGTCTCAAATGGTATCGTCAAAACCGGTTTAAATTCACGAGCCTATCATTAATCTCCGTTTCTAACTGCAACATGCAGTAACACCAAAAAGAAAAAGGGAAAAAATAGATTGAGTGACTTTTCAAACAAGCCACTCAGTAAGGACGAAGCCGACTCTGCCTCACCTGATACCCGCCTAACCCCGAAAGTCCAGACCTAATCCTAAACCCCCACAAAAGACACCTATTGTGCATTACAAGCAACTACGAGGTTGAATTATTTTTGTGTGGAAAATAGCCCAACCTTACTAGACACTTTCTTCAAATCCTTTCGTAAATCTTTTTTTTCCTAGTGCGTCTTACAATCAAATGACATATCAACCCATGTCCTACACTTCAGGCCACCCAACCCAACCTAAGACCCGCTCCCACCTGGTGGGTAAGCCAGCCCAACACAGTCACATAGGCCAGATGCACTCAACTGCCAACACACTGCCCGCAACCCTGCTTCTTCCCAGATCGGATACCGGGAATGACTCGCCAACCACCCGGCCTTCAACGATCCAGGGTATGAAGTCCACACTGATTCTCTTGCCCTTCTGGCCTGACACTTTGGACGAAAGACTCAACCAATCTGGACACCCCCTCTCCAGCCGCTTCCGCATGGCCCAGCGCGAAGGGTCCTACTATTCACAAAATTCACTCGATTCCCTTAGGGTCCTAAGCCCAGGGCGGGGTGCATCACACCCGTAAATTGGATATGCGACTATCCACCAGAGAACCACATCACAAGAATAATCTAGACCTAATATCATCTTCCGTAATTCTCAAGCAATGCTAGATTAGACCTAGTCATTTTTAAGGACTTAATTTCTCACACAGGTTCTAGTCTAGGCTCGACTTAGCGACCCAACAAGCAATCGCACTTAGGCGTATAAGACCTTATGTCATTAGCGATACATATTACATAGTTTTTATTCGTACTGAGACTTATAGCTCGACATTGGCCGGATTAACCCTAAATTAAACGACTTCTGAATGCGACGAAACCGAGAATCTCTTCACCTTGGTTTAATATTAGATATGCCTCAAAAATAGTTGATTGATGATCTTCCTTCTGAGCTTTTACCCCACGAAGATCCTCTGTCATCCTTTTTATTTCACGCGGATCCTCCTTCTGGAAAAAGAACCTGGAACAGGAACCATGTTAGACTTTTTCCCGGAACCTGCTAAAAATGGAAAATTTCTATTTATGGAAACCTGCCATAAATGGAAATTTCTAAACAAGAAACCTACCCAAAAAGGGACTTTCCTAAAATGGAAGTTGCCATAACGGAAACTATCCAAAGAGAAAACTCGGGACCAAAGGCAAAATGGTAATACACTTACCGGGGAAAGACAACAATCTCGGAAACGTCTCGGGTTGTCCGTGACTTCCCGGGAATGAGGGCTCGGAGTCCCTCAACTTTCTCCTGGCGCGGACAGCTTTGCTGCCACGACGTTCAAAACCTCGAACGGAAAACATAACGTAATTAGGAAAAGCGAAGAAAAAGAACCTATGCCGACAAAACTGGGCCGCACCTGCTAGAACGGACCAAACCGACTAAACTGACGAGACCAGCTAAACCCACTAGACCGGTTAAACCGACTAGACCGGCTAAACCGACCGACGCCGCCGACCTAACAGACCCTAACCGGTTGGACCGACTAACTAACCTAACCGAAGACTAAAGAAGAAAGAAAGGAAAGAACATACTTACCGGAAAGAGCGTCAGAGCTCGCCGTCCGAAAAACACTCGACACTCGCCGAAAAGAATCGAAGTGTTCACCGAAAAAATCCCGGAACTCGACGGAAAAAGTTTTAGATTAAGCTTGAACCAGATTGAACCAAGGATGGTTTGAGAAACGAGTAAACCGAGATATGGATTAAGATAAGATTTAGGATTAAGAATATTTAGGAGTTATATAAATAAGGTTTTCCTAATAGATCTAGGATTTATTCAAAACCATATATAAAAGTCGAGTTATGACTTTTAGGATTGGTGTGGTTTTTGAGAGAACTTTGTTTTGAGTTATTTTCAAAGTTAATAAAGAGAGGAATTCTTTAGTTTTGTGTTCTACGTTTACTTGTGTGCTTGATTTTAAACTTTCGATAGGCTTTTATTTGGTATCAGAGCCTATTTTCTTTCGACCCTCACGTGAGGTCGTTCTAGACTAAGGAACACGATGGGAGACATCACGACGACCGGATCATCTTCGGTCGTGGCTGCTCCGACGTCTTCAGTGTCTCTGGCGAAAGAAGGAGGAGCTTCTTCGTCCTCCATCATCTGCCCCATGCTGAACCAAACAAATTATACCGTATGGGCAATTAGAATGAA
>OVAN01006708.1:0-20822 GCA_900406275.1 Anastatica hierochuntica | reverse complement strand
CTTAAGCCAACAGAAGTTGATGTTTAAGTGAATTGTGAACCTATCAAATCTCTTAGTAATGTNCTAGAAATCGAGGGTCAACGGAAGTTAGTCTCGAGGTTTCTAGTACATAGGGTGCTGATGCTACGGAAGTAGATAAGTTCTAGATTAGAATTTGAGTTCAAGATGGTTTTTAACCTCTTCCCTAATCTGTAGTTTAAGTCAACAATGAAATGTTTCCCTGAGAATAACCGATGCCCAACACTTTTCTGAATTGCTTACAACCTCGTTTTCTTGCTGCGTTTCCTGTGCTCTCTTATTTTCGATTTTGCATCATCTCTACAAGAAATCTTTTTAGCCTTAGCCCGCTGTTTGATTTTAACTCTTCATGATATCTTTGGTCTTTGTGGATTCGATCCCGAACCACTACAACGTACATCTGTGCGCTTGCAGTGTTTTCTCGGGCGAAAACCTGAGCTATCAGGCACTCCTTGTTGAAGTAGAGCTTGAAGTATCTGTGAGAGATGTTGTAATTCCACAAAGTTCGTAGCTCAAACTTGTTATTGATTTTCCACTCGAACGGGGTTGTTTCCTACTCTACGATTACCTTGCGGATAAGGGACAACTCCTGTAGGTTAGGGTGGGTTTTCTTGGAATCCATGGGTCCTACAGTATCATGTGGTTGACATGAGGTGGAGGAAGAGCAGTGTGGACAGCAAAATCTTCTCTAGCTCCAATGTTAGCATTCAGATCATCCACATGAAGTGGTTGTCCGTGAGGTAGATCCAGATTTTTATTATCCCTAGCAGCTAATTGTTCTCTCTTTTGTCTTCGTAAAGACGATTCTAGTTGATCAAGAGGTTGATTTGTTGTTGATGGTCCTTCCAAATTAGATCTCTTTCGCATAAAACCTGGAAATCAAAAGAAAAAAGCGTAAAACTAAAAATAAAAATGTTCTAGACTAAAATCTAATTGAAAATTCACAGGGAACGTATCAAGTCCTCGGAGACAACGCTAGAGAGTTTGATATGGTGTAAACTTTCACTCTAATTTAGCTGCAATCACATAGCGTTGTTGTAGCACTTAGGGTATCGTTCCATAGGGAAAATTGGATCGTTATGCTGAAAATTCGGAAATTGACCTCAGCTAAAACAGAAAAAGAAAAAATTTGTGATTTTTCGGGAATTGGGATAGTAAGAAATAGTTAAAATAAAGTTAGGGAAATTCACAGAGAATTATAAATCAAAGGAAACCAACTTTATTTAGGGATTAAAATTAGGTGACGTCTTGAACTCGAAACACTAAGCTAAATCCTCTCCACTTTAGAGGCTCTAGATCCTATATCTAACCAACCAAGGAACTCAACTTTTGTTGCTCCTTATTGAAGTTAAGCACACATTAATTCATACAAGTTTCGATAAGTTGATTAATCTAAGGAGATAGACTTTTGTTGCCTCTTTGTAACTTAACTTGTCAAAGATTAGTTTCAGGTTATTCTGCAAAATTTTGGTATGAAAAATAACCTAAGATCAGGGCACTAAATGCGCGATAAAGAAATCATGCATTATTATCAATCAAGACAAAGACTAGCTACATGAATCCCTATACAAATTCTAATAACCTAAAACAACACAAATCCATTTGAAAACCCTTAACCTAACAATGAAATAACTCAGAAATAGTAAAGAATATCAGACAATAAGTAATTGAAAGAAATATCATGTTGGAAGTGAGTTTAGAAATTTTCTCTACGTCGAAGGAAATTGAAGTCTCCTCTTCAATACACTTATAAATCAGAAATCTCTCAAGAACAAAGAAGTTGGGTGGCTTCTAGAGGAAAATAATGTGGCTCTCTCTTCCTAGAACCTAAAAACATATATTTCTAATATTAGGTTATCCCTATATCTTCTTTGGTCTAGTCAGTTCTAACGGAATTGAATTTGGTTAAGTAATATAAAGCTATGGCATGATTTCTGAACATTTTCACATAGGACCATATCACTAGTCCTTTTCAAAATAAGTCATCACCTGGTGGGAATGACCACGCCAACCGACGTGAATGACCAGATGCCTTAGCTTACTTCGTTTCATAACAGACTTGACATGTCTTCAATCCAACGGGAGTAAGTTCCTAATCCTTGTTGCATATGAAAGCTACCTAAAAAGTTCCATTTTTTGTTAAAATTTCACGTACAATAAAGAGAGTACAAAGTTTTGAAATCTAATGAAAGTGGAAGAACCAAATAGCCGATGAATGCCGAGGAATTGGACTAATGAAAGGTGTGAAGGACAACACTTATGCAAAATTAGAAGGATTAGATAATTGAAGAAGACCGAGTCATCGTAGTAGTACAAAACATAAAGGACGATGCTTATGCACATTAAGAAGGACCTACCATTAAATGGAGAAGATGAGTGATGCACGGTGCAATAATCTTAAGAAGGATCTAGCTTGGCGGTGGACGATACTAAGGCGTAGAATAAGTCAAAATCATAGGGAGAGATAATTTTTGACATGAGACTATTTCAAGAAAGGATAACATGGAAAGATAGAAGGACGAGATGAAAGAGAACATGAATACAACATAGAGGAATGGAAGGTATATTGGCAAACGACAAAAAATTTGAAGAGCTATAGTATAAAGGCAATTGGAAATTGGAAGAACAATTTGTGGGAAAGTGGAAAAAAAGGCGATGAGACAACCGAGTTTTTAATGAAGGAGAGTGATACTTTAATAGTACAAGAGAAATATAATCATCAAGAGGAGTGGATGGACGATCATAAACATGTGAATCAAGTATGTTGTGAGTTATGGCAAAGTTAAAAATGGAAAAACAATAGATGAAAAATTGTACGACTATGAAGTTATACAGGAATACAAAGAAGATAAGAAGCCATAGAAGGAGTAAGTTATGAGGAATGAAAGGAGAAATGAAATCAAAATCGGTAAAATAGAATTAAGAAATAGTAAGGGAAATGGCTAAGGCAAATTGCTACGAAGGAACGAAAAGAGCAGTAGAAGTTGATCAGAAGATAAAGTGTTAGCAATCAAAGGCAAATGAATCATGACCAGTAAAGAAAGACACTCCATAAGAATTAGAGGAAGAATTCAGTAAAGGGAGAGAATGCAATTACCCCGAATAAGAATTACGACATGGACAAAGCCAAAGAATGGGCGAAAGGAAGATGACTGAGAAATAACAACAAATATGGCCGAAGGATGACCGAATAGGGAAATTTGAGCTGGATAAATTTGTGATACATGGTTCAAAGCTCCACTTGATCAACTGCTTGACTAGCTCGAAGAATCACATGCATTTCTACTCGACTTACTTGACCTTCTTAACATACTTAAGAAAATTGCTAGAAAATTAGTCGGTAATGATTCCTAAGGTTTACAATAGGAATGATCCTCAGAAATATGATCGGGAAATGCTTTGGTTAAGAAAAATAGGTTTTACATGGACGAAAATGATTTTGGTTCATGAAAACTATTTTCCGACATTTGGATCGGTATAGGTACACCCACAAGATGCATATGAACTTACTGCATCTGAACATACTGCATCCGAATGATTAAGGTGCTCGCTACCTTCTTGCTTCTTACAAAGCAGTTGGCCATGTGGTTTAAGGTGATAAGATATTCTCCAAGCAGCTCTTGAAATGATCGACATACTCAAAGTAACATGCCAGATGGATACGCGGAACACCACAACTAGCATAAGAAAAGTATCTTTTCGGAGCTTCCTTACTGGAAAGATCATCTGCTGCGCCACAATCTTGACGTGATGCACATCGAAAAGAACTTTTTCCATAACATCATGAACCCACTTTTAAATGTGCAGGGAGATACGAAAGACAATGTTAAATCAAGGCGTGACTTAGCTGACATATGCCCAAGAAGTGATTTGCACATCACACATGATGGAAAAGCCCTAATTCCTATTTTCTGATTATCTTCGACAGCAAAGTCAACGTTCTTTAAATTGACGGCATCAAAAGTGAAGTTTCCTGATGGGTTTGTCTCTAACCTGTCGAGTTGTGTTCAGTAGGGGAATCGATTTGCTGGTATGAAAAGTCATGATTGTCACGTGTTTATGTAACAAATTTTCCCTTTAGCAATCGTAGGTAATATACATGTTTATGTTACATTTTTTACATGGGCTGGAAGCATATTGAATTACATATTTTGATATATATATATACATTACTTTTTCAGGAGTTGGGATATTTTTTCGTGACCTTTGCACGAGGACGCTAACCGAAGATAGAATTAAGCAACTTGATGCGAACATTCCAATATTATTGTGCAATCTAGAAAAAATTTTCCCCCATCATTTTTTGATGTTATGGAGCACCTCCCTGTATATCTCCCACATGAAGTGGCACTTGGAGGTCCAGTTCAATTTAGATGGATGTACCCCTTTGAACGCTTCATGAAACATCTAAAACGGAAAGCGAAGAATCTTGCAAAAGTAGATGGTTCTACTGTAGCAGGGAGTTTGACAGAGGAGACATCTCACTTCACGTCGTTTTACTTCGCTCCTGAAGTTCGTACACAGAAAAGAGCCGCGAGACGATATGATGATGGTGGCGAGGTACCAACTTATGCAGCGGATGGAGTTCCAAACATATTTTGTCAAGTTAGTCGTCTTAGTGTAAGAGTTAAAGAGGATTGGTGGGGTAGTGATGAGGAAAAACATTGTGCTCACACATACATTCTTTTCAATTACGAAATATTTCAAGCATATGAAAGGTATATGCAAATTTAAATGTCTACAAACATTATTTTGTTTATACATTATAATTAATTACTCGATTTATGTAGAGAATTATATAATGATTAACTTTTGTGTATGTGCGGTTTATTTGTCATGCAAGTTTGTGAAGCTATCGAGGGGGTTACATACGATGGAATTGACGACCGGAAAGCTAAACACTTTGTGTAGTGGTTACAACGTCAAGTAAGTTTGTATATGAACATGGTAGCTATGAACAACACAAATCTTATTTACTTAATTAATGTACATGTAAACTTTGCTCGCATGAGATTGAGTATGAGGATTCGGCATATCCGATGTAGTTTCACGAATTGATAAAATGCCCACTAGCAAGTATAACAACAGCCCCAATGTATTTTACAAGAGGCTATGCATTCCGTACATATGAGTATGGTAGACACCGGACCGGTGTCAACTATGGTGTATGCGTCAAGGGGGGTATTGATTTCTATGGGATAATTCAAGAAATAATCGAGGTGACGTTCTCGGGTCTGTTGTAGTTTAAATGTGTCCTCTTTAAGTGTGAGTGGTTTAATTCTACAGTTGGTAGAGGTGTGCGGGTCAACAAATTCAGAGTTGTTGATGTTAACAAAGAACAAAGGTACAAAAAGTTTGAGCCGTTTATACTTGCCTCACAAACTGAGCAAGTTACTTTCATACCTTATCCTCAATTGAAGACAACGAGTATCAATTGGCTTTCCATAGTACATATATCCCCCCGTGGGTACATTGTACGAAAGGAGGAATCTGCTCTACAGAACGAGACACCTACAGAAATATAACCTCCTGAGAAAAGTACGGAAACGGTTCTACTTATTGATCCTGAAACTTGTGAAATTGATGATTTACATGAGGATACTGAAGAAGCATCGCCAAAAATAGATGGATTCGATAGCAGTGATTTGCCAAATGATGATACATGATGATAAGTTTTTCAATTTTTAATTTAAATATTAAATAAATATTTAACATATAAATAAATATAACGTTTTTGTAGAATAGGTTTGGGGTCGACAATGCAATTGGCCGGAGTGTCTCAGACACAATCAAGGGTTACTCCAGGGAACCCCTGAGCACATAGAGAAACGTGGTTCAAGTGCTTCACTGAAAGTTTTTGATTTCTATTTTAAAATATCCCCTAAAATTAATAAATTACAATTAATTTTATCAACTAATTTATGTTTCTCTTTCAGTAAAAGTGGCATTGGGATGTCTCCATCAACGAAAAGGTGAAAGCAAAGTTCAACAAGCGAGCAGTGAAACGTCCCACAAACACTTTCTCCGACAGGAAGGAGAAGTGAAATTTGGAAGGAGACGAGGCGAAGCCTTCATTCCTCTCCAATGTTGTTTGGAGAGGTCTCAAGGTGTATTGGGTAGAGCCACATGCGGCATCTGTGGCCGCAAAGTGCTCATTATCGCAGAACAAGTTTGGTGCTGACGACGAGAAGGTGACGCCGCATACGTCAGGGCAAACATCATTTGTCGGGCGACGGCTTGAGATCGTAAGTAAATTTTTTTCAAAACTTCTACAATTATTTATTTATACACACACACACACACACACACACACACACACACACACACATATATATATATATATATAAACATACTTATTAATATCTAGTATTTTTTCTGTATACAGGCGAAGAAGACCGGTGTGATGCCTCCGATGAGCAACTTTTTCGAGATAACACACAAGAGAAAGAACGGTCAGTTCATTGATGCTCGTTCGAAGAGGATCTACAACGAAATCGAAGCGAGGGAAATCGAGGTCCAAACTCAGCGGTCTCAACTATCACCCAGAGGACAATTCATACCACTGAACTGAACACCCAAGAGCTCGATTGGACCTTCGAGGAGGTAAACGTTTTAGTTATTTTTTTAATTTTCTTATTGTTTACTCTTTAATTTTCTTTATCAATATTATTTACTAATTTATTTTATATTCTACGTGCAGGTTGCTCCCAAGAAAAGAGGGAGAACTTTGGAAATGGGGTCAATTCATGATTTCCCGACCGCTTCCACGAGTTCCGGTATCAAACTAGCTCATCCGTCTTTGCAAAATGATCAGAACACCGCCCATGCAGAGATCGCACAGCTTCGGGCGAAGTAGAGGAGTCACGATGCTCAGTTCTCCTGCTACGATAGGTTGTTCAACATCATAGACGACGACAACCCGAATCTTGCACATGAGTTGGAGGAAATGCAAGCATCGCAACATGTAGGCGGTTCATCTGGGGCAGCCTAGTCGGAGAACCCGCAAACCCAGCCCGAAGATATGACAGCCGAGGATCGTGCGATTGCTGACGAATTTTTTCAGATTTAGATTTAGGTTTAGGTACTAAGCCTAATGTTCAACATTTAGTAAATAAGTTTTAAAATCAATATTTTAAAAAAAAATTATTTTACTATTTTATTTTTTTTATTTTATTTTTTTTAAATTCTATTCATTGTTAAATCGATGTAACTTTACAACTTTTTTACGAGGTATGATTTTTTTAATTAAATCATAATTAACATGTTTTGCCATTAAATAGACGGTAAGTTAAAACGTCTTAACGACGATTTGAGATATTATTCGTTGTAATTTCTTCGCTAAATTTACGACTAGTTTACGACGGTTTTTAGAAATTACTCGCAACAACGTCGTTAAGTTACAACGTCTTAACGATGTGTTGAAAATAGAAAATATTGTGTATTCGATCCATTTTCGATCCAAAACTCATATTTAAATCGTTGCTTAATCATCACAATTATATTGTGATTAACAACTTTTAACCGTCGTATACCCTTCCTTGTAATTTTGTTGTTCCATTAAGTCGATTTAACACTGAACCAGTTGACGACGAATTTACGACGATATCTGACATATCGGTAATTTTACGACGATTTTTGCATTACGTCGATTGATTAACAGCAATTTGAGTTATGTCATTAATTTGTCGTTAACCTTATTTAACAAAACATTTTTGCAACTGACTTTTTTTCTTGTAGTGTGTACAGACGAGGCAAAATCTCTATGAAGCTTGCCACCAGCAACCTTCTTGTTTTTGGCAAGAACCGGTGTTATGGAATCCATCACCCGGTGGGGAGGAGTTGGAGAAGCAGTTGGGTAAGGCAAGAAGGCCTTACCACCAACTGGAATAAGTTATTTGGCACAGACCAGTGGTGGCTCGTCCGCCAAATGGTGGGCTAAATCGTTCTCCATTTACTTGCTTTCCTCGACCGTTTCGCAATTCTGAACGATCTGTTTGATTTTTACTTGGTCGGTAAGTGTTCCGGGAGGCCTTCTATGGTACCAAAATGTTTTTCAAGATTTTTGCTGTGCATTTGTGATGTGTACACATTTTCATGCATATTTAAGTGCATTTTAGTTATTTTTTACTACTTTTTGGTTGTAAATATTTCATTACGTCCTTAGAATTTATCTAGTTTGAGTTTTGAGCTAACCGTAGGATTTGTTGCATTTACATACATCTTTTTTCATTTATAGGTGAAGCTTTAGAGTGACTCTATGGGGAGCTTAATGGATGGATTCAAGGTGTTTTTGAAGTCAAGAATCAAGAAACAGAGGATCTATTCGCTTGAGGGAAAGATGCAATTAAAGGTGCAATCAAAGGGGCAAAGAATAAGTCAAGAACTGCAAATGCAACACACTATCGACCAACTGCTCGATAGTGACCAGGATGGGACCGATAGTGGGTAACATGGGAGAGTTTTGTGCCCCATGCCAGTCACTATGAGTAATGACACTCGATAGTAAGCATCATGAGACCGATAGTAGCTTGCACCCGTACCAAAATCACTTTAGGCAAACCTTATAACCACCCACATATATAAATAGACCCTCTTTGTCTCCAAGAAAATAATCTTTGCAAATCTTATCAACTTTTCTTATCTTTTTCTTCTTTTTGCAAGATCAAAACACTTGTAATATATTTGATCTTTTTATTCTAAGATTTGTGTTTCTCTTCTTTATCTCTCTTTTTATTTTCTAAGTTTAAGGTTATGGAAGCTCAAAGACCCAAATATTGTCTTTGGATTTCCATGAATCTTAGTGAGTAAATCTTTTTTGGATCTTGAAATGTAGTAGGCTAAGGTTATATCTAGGATTCTAATGGATGACTAGCCTAGATTTTGGCATAGATTCCTACTAGATTTTGTTTAGTTCTTTGAAAGGTCATTCCTTGCTTATTGACACCTAGAAAGTGTTCGATGAAATGTTTAGGAGAAAAAGTCTATGTTTTTCATCTTGGCCCATGAGAGTGGATGTATCTAGGTGTTAAATGGCTAAAAGAGCTTCTCGATCACTATCACTTACATGTTTAGATAGACAAAAAGCGAGAGTTTAGCCTTGTAATGTGTATGGGTAAATAGATCTTCTCCATGAGAGTGGGTAGATCGACTAAGAAGGGTTCATTGGCCTAGGAATAGCTTTAATCCTCTAATAAAGCCTTGAAAAAGCCCATTACAATTCTATATTGACCCAGAACCAATTGCTAAGTCTCAAGATTCGATATTTATCATAGTTTCCATTTAACTTTTGTTTCTTTATTTCACTTTACTTATTGCTTGGTTTCATATTGTCTTTATTTATGCAATTTCATTATGTTCTTTTATGTTTATGCTTAGATTTAGTTGATACTTGTGACACCACATCTAAATCGACTTTCCTAGACTTGGATCTCTAGTCTATTATCCTTTTTTATATTCTTGCTAGTAAATTTTCTAAATCCTTTGGCCGATACCTTAAGTACTACCACTCGACACCGTTCTCTTGCAAGAATAATTGGATTTTAGCTTTTGGTTTATAAATTTAAGCTTGCACTTGGACGCCAAAATAGTCTACGCCAAGTTTTGCATTGTTGCCGTTGGATTTATGATGTAGCTAAAATTTTCAAAGAGATTTATAGATTTCAAAGGAATAGGTTTTATTTTTTGCTTATTTCATCAAAGTTCTAACGCTCTTTTGTTACTTTTCTTTGATTTGTGAAGGTACATGATAACAAGATCTAAAAGTGAACCAAAAACAAGACTTCTTTACATTGATCCTACTCGCATAGAAAGACAAAAACTCAAGAAAAAGAAGAGCTAGAGAAATAAAAACCCATCTGCATAGACCGGGAATTAATCAAGAAATAGAAAAGAAATCCTCCACCTATAGAGAATCAACCAAGAGCCCACCCTCCACACGAAGGAGCATTCGATGGTCATAAGGACCAAACAAATCAACCAATCCACACACCTAGAAGAGGAGTAGGGATTGGAGAATGTGATGAGGCATTCACTAATGGTGAAAGATTGGGAATTTGACCTCCGCCAATCCACAACAACAACTTTGAAATTAAGTCTAGCTTGATTAGTATAGTACAAAATGCTCGTTTCTTCGATCAAGCATTGGAGAATCCTCTTGAGTATTTTGATAACTTCGAGAAATTGTGTGGAACGGTGAACATAAATTGAGTAGCGGAGGATGTGATAAAGTTGACTTTGTTTCCATTCTCTTTAGGAGACAAAGCCTCAAAATGGGAGAAGAGTGTTGTGACAGCTTCTACCATGTGACAGCTTCTACCACAACTTGGGATGAATGCAAGAAAAGGTTCTTGGCAAAGTTCTTCCCACCACAAAGAACGACAAAGATAAGGATTGAGATCTCTACCTTCAAGCAAGGAGAAGTAAAACCACTACATGAAGCTTGTGACCGCTTCAATGGATATATTAGGAGTTGTCCCCATCATGGGATCATTAAAGGCAACTTGCGTCAAATTTTCAATGGAAAGTTTTGCTAATCTCTCCGCCGAATATGGAGAGAAACTTATTGAGAATTTTTCCCAAGGCGACCATTATGATGGAGAAGATTCTGATATAACAGTAAGATGCCCGATATCAAAGTATGTTAAGATACAAGAGCTCAATGACAAGCTCGATAGGCTCATTCTCCAAACAAAAATAAGTTTTCATTATGTTGAAACCGAATGAGAAGGAGGACAAGATGGTGAGAACCAAGAAGAAGTGAGCTACATCCAAGGAGAGTACTACCAAAACCCTTCAACCAAGGATACAAGCCATACAACAACAATTTATCATACCATAGTAAAAATGTGGAGAACCCAAAAGATCATGTCTACCCGCCCAAGACTAATCAACAAGGGTACCAATACCAACAAAAACAGGGCTTCTACCAAGAGCTTCAATAACAAGTCGGTCCTTCCAAAGATGAAGAGAATCAAGCCATGCTTAAAAGTTAGTTTTAGGGAAAAATAAAACTAAGTTCGAGCTCGACAAGAGATTTGGAGAAATAAATGTGAAGATGGAAGTTGTGTACCGAGACATGAATATTAACCATGATGCTCTAGCTTCACATCTTAAGGTCATAAATTCACAACTACATCAAGTAATATTGGATCAAAAAGGGAAGTTCGTCACCTAATAGAAAGGAAGATAAAGCAAGGACTATTGTAATGTCCACTTGGAAGAAATCAACAATGATCCTAAACCATTGGAAAGTATTGTCTTTACTCTTGAACAGGAAGAGATCATTAATGATTTTGAAAGACTTTTTTAAACCCTATTGATGAGGAATTGGATGATGAATTGGGAATTGGATTGTTTGGAAACCCTCTTGAGAAGGAATATCATGTCGAATCTAGACTAGATTTCAATGGACCTAGAGCTCCCAATGGAGAGGAGTTTGAAAATAAATACACTCCAACTCTTGAATGAGATGTCGATTTCGATGGTCCTAGAGCTCCCAATAGAGAGGAGTTTGAAAAGAAAAATACTCCACTTCTTTAATTTAGAATGTTGCAGACCATCGCAATCCAATATTTTTTAGAAAAGAGCTTTAGGCGTGAATTGAAGTCTAGAACCGGATGTTTTGGTGAAAACACCCGACGAACAATCTTCTTATCATAGTTTAATTTCTTCACCGCATGTACAACCTTATACACAGTTTTTACCAGAAGATGATATGACTATCCATAGACAAGATGAAATGGAGTAGTTCCGATAGGAGTCTTGTATGTTGTACAATATGCCCAGAGAGTGTTATCAAGTCTTGTTGACCAATCTTTTCTCATCTTCGAGCACTGTCTTCTCAAGGATTCTTTTGATTTCTCTAGTAGAGATATGCATTTGTCGACTTGTTTAAGGCTGGTATGGTTTAGTACCCTTGTCTTTTACTCCATTCTTCTTCACGATATTCTCAAAAAATTGTTAACGAAATGCGGGCACACCACTTATCACAACTCATGGAACATCAAATCTTGAGAAATGCTCGACTTGATCATCTTCATCACCACTTTTACAATTTTTGTGGGGCTAGCTATGACTTCAACTACTTAGATACATAATCAATGGCCACAAGAATGAAACCATTACAATAGGAAGAAGGATACGTACCCATAACGTCGATTCCCCACACATCGAAAATTTCGGCTTCTTGAATGAAGTTTTGTGGCAACTCGTTGTGTTTATTGATGTTCCCTTTTCTTTGGTAGGAATCACACTTAGATATGACGTCTTGGGAGTCCTTAACCATTGTAGGCAAAAAAAAACCCGGCTTGTAATACCCTGGAAACTTTTTTGGAAGTTGTAAAGTGTCCTCCATAACTTAAACCATGACAAGCGAAAGAACGCTTGAAACACTTCTTCCAGGATACATCTTCTAAACATTTCAATAGAGAACTTCTTGTATAGGTATGGCTCATAGCAAAAGTAGCGTCTAATATATTTCAATAACTTCTTCTTCTTCTTACTGAAGAATTGAGGAGGCTTGATGTTAGCTGCAAGATGGTTAGCAATGCGTACATATCATGGATGAGTGGATGGTATCTATTTTGAAGCTCCTTTGGAATGTCTCTCAAGATGAAAAAGATCTTTAACAACATCGACACACACTTGAGGGAAGGATCGAATCCTTAGATGAAATTGCATAACAAAATATTCTCTTCTTGATTTTATAGAAAGAAGCCCGCCGATGACGATAATCAGTAATTGGTCCCACTGTTAACAGGAAAGGTCTTTTTGATTATTGCATGTGGAAATGAAGATAAATGTGCAAGTAGGTGTATGATTTTTGAATTCTTGCAAAATGATCCTCCAAAATGTTCCACTTTAACAAATAACAAAACCTTATACAAAAACACCCTTAAACTAAAATTAAAATGTAGAGAAATTAACAGCTTAAATCAAAAAATTTAGAAAAGACAGATTTTAGTTGAATCAAGATTAATAAGTTTTCTTTAAGAAAGTTTTGCTAAATCACTCTTGAACTCGAACTAAATGGTGAAATGCAAAAATCAATCTTCTAATAACTTATCTTAGCTTTGATGAGATGCTTATGTTTTGAAAAATGAAAGTTCATCGAATGACACAATTGAAATCTCCTTAGCCTCTTGATCCCTTCTTCTTGTATTCTCAAAATTTCTTCTCTCCAATCCTAAGCTTTTGCACACCAAAAAAAGCCTCAAAAAATGTTGATTTTAGAGAATAACCACTCAAAATCATATTAAGTTAAACTAAAGACGTTACTTTAGATTTAAAAGGATATGTACAAAAGGATAGTTTTGAGAATGCCTCACAAGTGTGCTTGTTTAAGGTCACTACGTGATGTGCACATATTTTCTTGCATATTTTGGTGCATTTTAGCTTAGTTTCATCCACATTTAGGTTTTGAATATTGCATAGATATCTTAGAATCCATGAGTTTAAGTCTAGAGTCTAGTTTAAGATCATATTGCATTTGCATGTCAATTTCTTGCATTTGTAGGAGCAACTTTGAGATGGATTCGTGGAGGCTCTAAAGGTGGATTCAAGATGCATTTGAAGCTAAGGAATCAAGGAAAAGAGGATCCAAATTCTATGGGATAAGATGGGACCAATTTGAGCACTCAAAGGAAAGAAGAAGAGGCCACAAGCTACCAAGGTGACCAGTTGTCGACCTGGAGGTCGACTGTGAGGCACCTTTCATCGACAAATGCCTCCATTCGGTGCTTTTCTGCCCAAGGTTAGCTAATGTCGACTTGTAGGTTGATGGTAGCCCAGTTTTGGACGATGACTGCACACCTTGACGTGAAAAAATGCTTTTAGGGCGCCTACACTTCTTCCCTTTAGTATAAATAGCTTCTCATGTGAACCAAGAACAAGGGGATCATCAACTTTACTTTTCTTTGAACATCTTTCATCTATTTTGAAATAAAAACTATTGTACTAAATTCTTTAATACTTTTGAGTTGATTTGGATATTTTCTTTTCATCTCTTTCTCTTAGATCTATTTCTAAGAACTTGGGTGCTCAAAGACCCAACTCTTGCTTTTGGATTTCCATGACTCTTAGTGAGTAGATCCTCCTTGGATCTTGAGATTTAGTAGGCTAGGGTTAGATCGAGGGTTGTGATGGATGATTAGGCTAGATTTTGGCATAGATTCCTACTAGATCTTGTTTAGTTCTTCAAAGTTCAATGCTTGCTCTTTGACGCCTAGAAAGTGTTCGATGAAATGTTTGAGAGAACAAGATCAATGCTTTTCACTTTGAGCTATGAGAGTAGTTTGCCTAATGGGCACATCAAGGTATTAAATGGTTAAAGGGACTAGTAGTTTACTATCACGCACATGTTTAGATAGACAACAAACGAGAGTGGGTAGATCGATGAAAGAGGGAACCTTGGCCTAGGAATAGCTTCAATCCTCTAATAAAGCCTTAGCATATTCCATCACATCTCTAGATCGACCCCGAACCGATTGCTACTATATCAAGATCCTAGCTTTTTATTGTTTACGTCCATATTCTCTCCTTTGTGAAGATACATGATAACAAGAACAAGAAGTGAACCAAATACAAGACTTCTTGACATTGATCCAACAATAATTGAAAGACAACAATCAAAACAAAGAAGAGCTAGAGAAAGACAAGCCCATCTAAGAAGATTGGGTATGAACCAAGAAGTTGCACAAGAGAATCCTCCACCTATGGAGAACCCTCAACAAGAACGATTTCCCCCTCCTAATCATGGGATTGTCGGTTGTCAAGAGGACCGAGGGAACCGTCCATTCCATCCCCCTAGAGAAGAACCAAGGATTAGAGAAGGCGATAAGCCATTCACTAATGGTGAAAGGATGGTTATAAGACCCCCACCAATCCGGACAACAACTTTGAGATAAAGTCAAGCTTGATCAACATGTTTCAAAATGCTAGATTCTTTGGTCTTGCGTTGGAAAAGCTTCTAGAGCACTTGGACAACTTTGAAAGGCTAATCGGGACGGTAACGATCAATGGAGTGCCGGAGGGCATCATTAAATTGACTTTGTTTCCGTTCTCTTTCGGAGACTAAGCCTCTCAATGGGAGAAAGGCGTTGTGACATCTTCTATCACAACATGGAACGAATGTAAAAGGAGATTCTTGGCTAAGTTCTTCTCGCCCCAAAGGATGACAAAGATAAGGAATGAGATCTCTACCTTCAAGCAAGGAGGAATGGAGTCATTATATGAAGCTTGTGTATGCTTCAATGGATACATAAGAAGTTGTCCTTCCCATGGTATCACCAAGGGAACTTACTTTAAATTTTCTATAGAGGTATCCATGAGAAGTACCGATGGGCTTTGAACACCACCTCCATGGGAAGCTTTGCTAGTCTTTCCGCCGATCAAAGAGAGAAACTCATAGACAATCTCGCCCAAAGCAACAATTGCGATGGAAATGATTATGATAGAACGCTGAGAAGCACGAGATCTAAGGAAGACAAGATCAAGGAGCTTAGTGATAAGATTGATAGGCTCTTTCAATAAACAAGAAAAAGAGTTTACTTTGCGGATACCAAAGTCGAAGGACAAGAGGGTGAAAACCAAGAAGAAGTGAGCTACATCCAAGGAGGGTATTATCAAAAACCATTCAACTAAGGATACAAGCCTTTCAACAAGAACAACCTATCCTACCGAAGCACTAATGTGGAGAATCCACATGATCAAGTCTATCCTCCCTATACTAACCAACAAGGGTACCAATACCAATCTAAGCAAGGCTACTACCAAAAGCCTCAACAACAAGCCCGTCCTACCAAAGAAGAAGAGAATCATGCTATGCTTAAGAAGCTAACGGAAGGACAAAATGAGACCAAGGCCGAGCTCAACAAAAAGTTTGGGGAGATGAATGTGAAGATAGAGTCTATATACATAGACATGAACATCAAGCATGAAGCTCTTGCTTCACATATTAAGATCATAGATTCCCAACTCAAACAAGTGATCTAGGACCGAAAGGGAAAAGGAGTAGGTAGAGAGAAAGGAGAATCAAGCAAAAGGCTTTTGCAATGCTTTCATAGAAGAAATCAACAACACTCCTCAATCATGGGATGATATTGTTTTTACTCTTGAAGAGGAGAGGGTTATTGATGATTTTAAGAATCTATTTTTGAATCCCCTTGATGAGATTGTTGATTTCTTGAATGTAGACTTGGTGGTAACCTGATTATTAAGAAAGGTCAGGCCGAATTTAACCTTGAAATTGAAAGGAAAAGTGCTCCAATAGGAAAAGAGCTTGAAAAGAAGGACACTCATTTGGCTAAGGGAGATGTTGAGATTGAGAAGGAAGAAAAAGAGCTTTTGATTGTTGATAAGGCTACTAAGGAAGAAGTTTTCGAGGAAGCTAAGGAAAAGGGAAGCTTCATTGAAGGAGAAAAAACCCAATGTCTTAAGGGAAGAGACATTCAAGAAAAAGGAAAAGATTCCTAGGTATATGCCTAGAGGAGAAGAGGTGAGTGAGAAAGACTTCCCCATTTTGAGTCTTTCGGTTCTTAAGTCCACACTCTCATACCCTCAACGCTTCAAGAAGCAAATTCTTGAGTTGCATTCCAAAGAAATCAAGAAGAAAGGTATTTTGGACATTCCCAATGAATGGGAAGAAGAAGCAAAGACAAGCGAAATTGTCAAAAAAAAGTTGGAAAAGGTCATTTCTCAAAGAGACAAAGTTGAGAAGATCATTAGGGAAAATGGTAACTGTTGGTGCCAAATCCCACCAAAGGAGAATGAGGCCTGTTAGGCCCGGATCAAACAATATGAAACTATTTTCGTGCGAGGGAAGCTAACTTGAACAACGAGGCTCCGATCGAAGCAGCCTCTTTTGTAAGATAAGTCAACCAAAGCCTCATTTGCGTAGGAGGCCCACTAAGGAAGCAGCTCTGGCCTAGAAGTGGTTGAAGGGGCCTCACGCTTAAAGGGGAAGCTCGGTCAGAAGTTGTTAGCGAAAATAAAGGAGAAGGCTGAAGAAACGGAGCTCGTTGGTTCCGAGAATGGAGGAGAAGATATCGGAGAATCAAGGGGCATAAAGAAAGGCGGAACATGTATAAAAGGGAAGAAGAAAGTGGCAGAGGCTCTCTCTCTCGCATTCGTCATCAACTACTACATATACAATTTACGATTAAAACAATTCATTCTTTGTGACGATTATCTTCCTTATCATTCTGTAGTTATTATTGAATCATTTGTAAAACCTTCTAAAGAATCAATATAGAAACCTCATTGTTCATCTCTCGATCCTAACGACATTCTTCCCAAAGAGCCTTCGTTACTCACAATCTTATATAAATTCTAAAAGTTGGATTCGATATCCACATTTTGGCGCCGTTTGTGGAGACGAAGCAATTGAATCCCTGACTCCGTGATCTTAACATGGACTCAAGCAACCAAGGTTTCGTGCAACCTGACTCTTCATCGATTAATCCGAGCTCAAGCTCACCAAATCGCGGAGGCTTAGATCACCCCGCCGCAGAGGCTCACCAATCTAACCTCGGAGAAGGACCTCAATCCTCCATGGGAACCCTAATCGATCCTTCAAGCACTGGAATAGCCTCTTGCGGCCGCACCAGTGACCAAAATTTGAGGCCCCTAGTCCTCACGGATCCCCAACGGCAAGCTTCTGACAGATCCCAACCCTCGGCATCAGCTTCTATTTAGATGTCGAAGCAGCTCTCCGAGATCCGCCAGATGATGCTCCAGTTGGTGCATAGAACCTAGGAGAACGAACGCCTGGTCCAGCAGTTGTCCTCACGGCAACAACAAATCGAAGAGGCAGCGGGACCTCAGGCTCTGTCGCCGCAACCTTTACAACCTCAGGGGTAAGCTTAAAAGATCTCGCCTCTGGCCCGTCCATTCCTCGTAGTCGTTTAGAGTATTCTCCCGAGGATTCGACACCTGACAGGCATGGACCTCCTTTCCACACACCTGTCATGGGAATACTCCCAGAATTTAACCCCCCAGCTACCATAGCAATGGGGACAAACGACGCGAGCACAAGCTCGGGACCTCATCAGGTCCATGACCAGGCGCCTGGGCAAGTCGTTCAGTTACCTCCCCCGCCACCTACTTTCGGTTCCGAAAGAGACACCACGATACCATCTATTGGTAGGACCGCAGCGTCGGTCCACCTGGCACAAAACACCCCTCCTGACCAAGGAGCTCAGGGATGACTGGGTGCAGCAGCTGCGGCCGACCCAAATCTCCTAAAGACGTACCACCAACCAGGTGACCCAAGGGCCAGAGAGGTATCGAACTCTCCAGTCACCTAGGGCCGTGAACAGGCTTGGCTCCGTCAGAAACCAGCCAACCCAATACCTGGTAATGACTCAGTTGTCCTCCCTTTGGAAGGACCAGAACCAATCCGAAGGTATATGGAGAAAACCCAAGCAGCTCCCCAAAGACTCAATGCCCGGGTTCATAAGGTCACCAGCTCAGCTCCTGAAATTGAGATCATTCTTGAGGAAACTAGAGGTACCCCATTCACAAACAGGATCGTATACGATCGAACCTCTGACCCTAAAGCTCATTTGAGAGCATTCAGATTAGCAATTATCAAAGCTCACTTCACTCAGAACGAGTGCGAGGCAGGATACTGCCGAACCTTCGCCGAAAACCTGATTGGAACAACCCTCGAATAGTTTTCAGGGCTCGAACCTAATTCAGTAGATAGATTTGATCAGCTGTCGAACGCTTTTATAAAACAGTACTCGACCCATATCGTGAAGAAAGCTTCTGAAGCCGACTTGTGGAAAATTAGGCAAGGAGTAAACAATTCGCTACGAGCCTACATTGACAAATTCCAGGCAATCAAAACAAAACTCGAACCCTAACGATCAGGTAGCCATAGAAGCCCTGCGAAAAGGTCTCTGGTACCAATCCGAGTTTTGGTCAGACCTAACTATTAACCCTCCATCGACTATCGATGATGCGTTACATAGAGCGTCCCGATTCATCACTTTGGAGGAAGAGACCGCCACTATGGATAAAATCCATAAGAAGTCGCAGAATCCTCCAAAGGGTGACCACCAAGATGGAAGGGGCCTTCCAAGAAAAAGTAACCCACGTAGTAATCAGATCAAAGGGGAGCATTCCTACGCCGTCGAGGAAGAGCAACAGGAGAAACCTATTGCCATGACAAGCAAGGCCCCTTGGACTAAGGCCTACGATGAAAGCAAGTTTTGCACCTATCATGACCGGAAAGGCCATTCCACCGAGGAATGTTAGGACCTCCAACGTCAACTGGCAGCTAAATTTGCAGCCGGAGAAATAAAAGACGTAAACCTCAGGAAACCATTGCCCTTCCAGAAAAAGGGTCCTAGGGACACGTCCCCGAAGCGAAACAGGTCGCCTGAAAAGGAAACCGATTCGCCGCCACCGGCACCTAAGAATAGGATCTAAATGATCTTAGGGAAGTTCCCCAAAGGGAAAAGCCTCAGGCTTGAGGCTCCTAAACCTGTTCCTGAAGGAACGATTGCTGCATTGCTAACAAGCCTCCAGGCCAGCTTTGCCTAGAATCAAGGATCGACTATATTCTCGGAGGATCTGAAGTCTTCAGAGACTCCGTGAATGCAATAAAAGGGCACCTACGAAAGGCTGAGTCCACCTCTAAGGCGAGGCCTTCACCTCAGAAACCTAATACCAAGATATCCTTCTGGGAGAGCAAGATCCACGATCTCGACAAGCCCCATGACGACGCACTAGTCATCACACTTAACGTAGTCGGGTACGAAGTTTCCATGCTAATGATAGACAGCGGGAGCTCGGTCGATCTGATCTTGTACAACGCCTTAAAAGGGATGGAGATAGATGACTACGAGATTACAGGGCAAAAAGCAAATCTTGTCGGTTTCTTTGGCAAGACCGCTACCTCGCTAGGAACCATTAAACTCCTAGTCATAACTTGCGGAGTTATGAAAATGATCAATTTTGTGGTCATAGATCGACTAGCTCCATTTCACGCGAACCTAGGAAGGCATTGGATTCACAAAATGAGGGCGGTAGCCTCCACCTATCACTAGTGCGTGAAGTTCTCGACATCTGACGGGATAGCTAGATCCATGGTAGCCAGAAAATATCTATGGTACGCTACCTGGGAGGCTTCCAAATCATTAAAAAATCCACCATGTAGCAATTACAGATCTAGGAGGAGAAGGAGATGCAGCAAAATATCTGGGGTCCTCCTAGGAACCTCACCGAACAAGTCTGCATTGACGACTCTAACCCTGAGCGATGCGTGAGCATCGGGTCTGAGCTATAGTTGGACATAAAAAGGAAGCTCGTCCAGTTCCTCAAAAGCAACGTCGAAACCTTCGCATGGTCCACCGATGATATGAAAGGGATCAACCCAAGTGTGACTACTAACAAGCTAAACGTTGATCCCACCTTCAAACCGATCAAACAAAAATGGCGAAAGCTAGGCCTCGAGAAAGCTCAAGCGGTTAATGATGAAGTCAAGAGAATAACGAAAGCCGATTCAATTCGGGAGGTTTATTACCTCGATTGGCTCGCCGATCCGATCGTAGTCAAAAAGAAAAACGGGAAATGGAGAATATGTGTGGACTTCACCGATCTCAATAAAGCCTGTCCAAAGGACATCGTCCCGTTACCCTATATCGACCGGTTAGTAGAGGCCACGGCTGGCCACCAACTGCTATCCTTTATGGACGCATTCTCGGGATACAATCAAATAATGATGGATCCGGAGGACCAAGAAAAGACTACTTTTATAACAGAACGAGGGACTTACTGTTATAAGGTAATGCCTTTCGGTT
>OVAN01006707.1:3836-20824 GCA_900406275.1 Anastatica hierochuntica | reverse complement strand
GTCGATACTTTACAGTGATATTGTTGATGGCTCTGCAAACGACGCACATGCACCAACTTACATCCTTCTTAGGCACGAATAGAATAGGTACTGCGCAAAGACTTAAGCTTTCCCGAATGTGTTGTTTCTCCATTAAAGCATCAATATGTCGCTGCATCTCTTTAGTTTCTTCCGGATTTGCTCTATATGCAGGCTTATTGAGTATAGAAGCTCCCAAAACGAAGTCGATTTGATGCTCAATCCCACGAATAGGAGGCAAACCAGGCGACATTTCCTCAGGAAAAACATCTGCAAATTCCTGCAATAATTTCTTAAGATCACTCGGAAGCTCCGGTGGAAGCTCAGCAGAAAGTATTAGTCCTTTAGAAATAACTAATAACAAAGGCTGTGAAAGATGCATAGCTTTAGTAATATCACTTACCTTAGCCATATGTAGAACCTCTTTCTTACATGTGGTTGTCGTGGCCTTTGAGCTACTCCCAGGTTCAGACTTTTGTTGTTTAAAATGCAGTTGGTCGGCATAAACCTCCTGAGGCGAAAAAGGAGCAAGCACGATCTTCATATTCTTATGTTGGAAAGAATATCGATTCTTAAATCCATCATGGACAGCCTTCTTATCGATTTACCATGGTCTTCCCAGCAGAAGATGACTCGAATCCATGGGCAAAACGTCACAGACGACCTCGTTAGTATAGCGGCCAATACTTAAGGGAACCGTCACTTGTTTAGTCACTTTAAGGTCACCATCATCCGTCAGCCATTGCAGCCTATATGGCATGGGATGTTGTCTCTTCTCCAGCCATGTTTTTCCTACAAAAAATTCACTCGCAACATTAGTACAACTCCCACTGTCAATAATCAAACTGCAGACTTTATCAGAAATTAAACAACGAGTATGAAATAAATTCTCTCTTTGATCAGTCTCAGATGGGGTGGATTGTATAGCAAGTGATCTCCGTGTGACCGAGAGTTTCCCATAAACAGGATAGTCGATGGTCTCTTCGTCCGAATTCGTAGCGTCCTCATCTTCGGACACAAGTTCTCCGCTGTCTAGAACTGACATCACCTTCTTGTTACTGCATTCACTTGAATAATGGCCAAATCCTTGGCACCTGAAGCACTTAACATCATGAGACCGAGCAGGAGTGGGTTTGCTCTTGTCCTCGTGTGAGAAGCTCTTCGGTTCCTCCTTCAATTTGCCGCCAACAACTTCAGATCTAGGAGACCAAAAATTGTTTGGAAAATTTCGAGAGGTTGCCTTCCTTTTCAGCCTCTTTTCTATAAGATTAGCCTTATGAAACAGCTCATAAATATAAGCATATTCGTACATTTCAAGATTGTCTTGAATCTCTCGATTTAGACCTGCCTGAAAACGCGCCATTGTTGCATTCTCATCCTCATCGACACCAGCACGTATCATAAGAGTTTCCATCTCTGAAAATAATCATCAACATATTTTAGTCATTGAGTAAGTCTACGAATTTTTTGATGTACCTCTTTGTTGTATTGAGCAGGTACAAAACGTCATTTCATAAGCGTTTTGAGCTCAAACCAAGAAGCAACTTGAGCTTCGCCTGTCTTACGCCTGGTAGTGACAATTTGATCCCACCAATGGAGGGCATAGCCACTAAACTCTGTTGCTGCTAGCCGCACCTTCTTCGGTTCAGAGAAGTTTTGAACATCAAAGACATTCTCCATCTTCTTCTCCCATTCCAAATAAGCATCATGATCAGTTTTCCCGTCAAAAGATGGAATTCTAATCTTTAGATTTCCCAGACTATCATCAGCTGCGGGCACAGGAGCTTGTCTTTGTCCTCTCTGTGGAGTGTAGTGTCCTAGCATGATGTCCTCATCACGAATCTGTGCTCGTCGGTTTGCTGGCCTCCTAAGCATGGAGAACTCAGCTAGTTCGTGAAGCAATTCCTCTTCCTCGTCAGAATACACAACTGCATAAGAGGTTTCTCCCATGATTTTCTTGCCTTCACGTTTTTCTTTCGCCTTTCGAGCAGCCTACGATTCCTGCACATCACGTTCATTGTTAGAAGCAGACTGAATATTAGATTTATTCATAGCTTTAATGACTTCAGCAACAAGCGCATCGATCTGCAGCATGTTGAGCGGTATAGGCGGTGGATCTCGCGAGCTTTCTGAATCCTTATCAGATCCTGACATGTTTACCTGTAAAAGAAAATTATCAAAACTCAAACAGATGTTAACTTAGTCAAAAACGCCTCGATTTGGGCTTGATAGTTGCCGAAATTTTCCTGTTTTGCAGAAAAAAAATTCGGATCAGCTCCTGCAATTTAACCAATCAAACACGAACAAGAATGTTAGATTAGTAAAGTTTTAGACGAAGCCTCTCAACTCTCTGTGTGTATCTCGATTTTTTGTGGTCTTTCTAAAAGTCCGTGAATCAAACGTTCAGCAAAGAACAAAACCAAATCAAACCTCAGAATCAAATCCCTAAATCCCCAAATTTTTAGAAAGATAGAGAGAAAAGAATTCAATAGCAAGGCTTGAAACTTGTAGCGGAAGTTACAGCTGCAACCCCTTTACCACAAGAAGCTGAATTTCTCTTCAGCTTGTTCAGATTTTTTCAGCTTTTTCTTTTTTCCTTTTCTTTGTTTTTGTCGTTTTTTTATAAGTTGTTTATGTATCAAAAGCCTTGCAAAATTAAGAAAATAAATAGAAAAGAAACGAAAAAAATTAAAACCCCAAAACCGAAAAAAAATCGCAGAATAAGAAGGAAAATCACTCAGATTTATGTGTTCAGATTGCTCTGATACCACTTGATGCAACCCAAGATCTTCTGAACAAAGAAACAAAAATTTCAGATCTGAATGTTTAGAGCGAAGTCTGCGAAAATTAGGATCTGTTTTTCGTTGGAATTGAATTGGATAGTTCTATTCTAGATCTAGAGAATTAACTCTATGATAATCAAGAATAAAGAAGCTCTTAGAGACTTAACTCTTTAGCAATTCATTTGTTCAACGATAAATAGAGATTCACTTTCTTTGGAAACAGAAAGAAAAACTTAGATTAAAACTTTATAATTCTGGATGATCTACAAGTCTAAAAAAACAAAGCTTAAATAAGCTCCTAAAACCCCTAAAGGGTCACGAAATTCTTCTCCTAAAAGGGCTTGGATTTTGACAACCTCCTAAAAATCTGGGCTTAAAATTAGGCCATAAATTAAGAAAATAAACTAAGTCTAAAAACCCAATAAAATCCAACAGATAATTCGACTGAACCAAGTTGAAAACCGAATGGTTGAAAGTCTTGGTTAAATTTGGTTTGCTTCTTGATCTGAAATCTGAATTGGTTCATATTAAGCCATTATGGCAATTTGGTTCTGAAGCCTTTTCGTCTGAGATCTGGTAACATGCCTATCAGAGAAAACAAATGGATCTTGGTCTTCTTCAGTCCTTTTGATCGCCAACTCCAGCTCATTCTCCATGTTCTCTTCATTTTTGCTATCACTTAACTTCAACTCAGCTACTTGTCCAGCCTGTAATGCATCACTAATGATTGAGAAAAACCTAAACATTTGGGTCACTTTTCATTAAAGCATCAATTCTATTGTATAACTGGATTGTTTGTTTTGTACTATGGTCATCAACTTTCTCTTTTCTCTTAAAGTAAATTTCCTTAGCACCTTCCTTTATTCTTATCATTGTTTGTTTATCTTTTATGCAGGGAGAGTGTGTTGATCGTTGGAGCTGATTTAGTATAGGCTTGGGCCTTCCATCTGCAGCTTCTTCTTTAGTCAGATTTAGATTTTAACTAGTAGGCTTTGTGTGGCCCAAACTGATTTGGTGTTGAGTGTTGTCATCCCCCCCCCCTCAAACTTTTTGTGGGTGGAAATGACATACCAAGTTTGAATCGGAGATTGAAAAAAGCTAAGATCAGAAGAGACTTCATGAATAGATCGGCGAGCTGGTGTCTTGTCGGGATTTGTTTCACGATTAGAGAGCCTAAAGCCACCCTCTCTCTGACGTAGTAGAAGTAATTATCGAAATGCTTGGTACGTTTGTGTAAAGCGGATTTTTCCGTAAGGTAGACTACTGATTGGTTATCGTAGTAGAGCTATGGAGCTTTTGATTGAGGAATTTTCTGATGATGCATCATATTACTCAACCAAGTTATCTCTGAAGCATTTTTAGAAAGAGATCTATACTCAGCCTCCGTGGAGCTGTGAGACTCAGTGGGTTGCTTTTTGGAGGACCAAAATACGATGTTATCTTCGAGAAAGGTACAAAATCCTCTTGTTGACCTCCTTATTTGTTTACATTCAACCCAATCACTATCGTTGTAGGCGCTTAGGGTGAAATCAGTGTCTTTGTTCATTGTAAGTCCCATAGATAGTGTGCCCATTACATACTTTAATATTCTCTTGATTAAATTGAAGTCTGAAACAGTCGGTGTATGCATCTTTTGACAAACATAGTTGACTGCAAATTAAAGATTTGGTCTTGTTAGATTCAAGTATTGTAGCTTACCTGCCAGACTCCGAAAGTATGTAGGATCAGCAAATAGTTTATCCTGGTTTGGTATCCCGTCCAGTTGTAATGGTAGAGGAGTAGGCATAGGTGCTGAGTCTTGTAGTCCAGCTAGTATTGGGGGGAAACTCTGCATATTTTTCTTGAGATAGGAATAGACCCTTCTGGTGGTACCTGAATTTGTATTCCTAGAAAGTAGTTGAGTTTGCCAAGGTCTTTCATTTTAAATTGTGTATTCATTAATTTCTTGCAGAAGATGAGCGATGAGAGAGGAGTTATTACTTGTAAGCATCATCTCATCAACATATAAGAGAAAGATAAGGATACCATTTCCTTTCATGTAGACAAATAGAGATAGATCAGGGATTGCACAGATGAAACTAAACTCAAGCAGGTATGTGCTAAACTTGTCAAACCAAGCCCTAGGTGATTGTTTCAATCCACAGAGACTTTTGTGCAATAGGAAAAAATGGTCTGGTTTCGTTTCTTCAATGAACCCAAGTGGTTGAGTCATGTAGACTGTTTTTACACATCCAACTGCTTGATTTCCCATTGCTTCACAGTAGCAGCATATAGCACCATCCTTACTGTTGCAGTTTTTACAACTGGACTGTAGGTTTCTAAGTAATCAACTCCTTCTTCCTGGTCAAATCTTTTAGCAACCAGTCTTGTTCTTAGTTTATTTAGAGTTCTATCTGCATAAAGCTTAGTCATGAGTATCCATTTACAACCTAGAACATTCATACCAGGATTATAGGGTACTAAAGACCAAGTGTTCACTTCCTTGCTATTTGTTATTTCTTCACTCATTGCATATGTCCATCCTTCATCTTCTAAACCAACCTTGATTGTTTTAGGTTGTGGATATGATACTTTATTTATAAGTAATGCATATTTAGGATTAGGCTTTCTTATTCCATGTTTAGATCTTGTTTCCATTATATGCTTTGACAGAGTGGTGGTTGTTGTATCTTCTGCTACAAGTATTGTAGAGGAGCTGGGAATACTAATTCTATCAGCAGGTTGAGGAATGTTTTCGCCTATAGAAACAAGTTATATGCATGTCGTACGCCCAGAACATTCCTCTTCATGGTAAGTATTCTGAGATCCATTGTTTGTTGGTGTTGCAGAAGAAGATTCATTGTATGAGCCTGAGGAAGAGGTTAAAGTTTTTGGCATGGTAATAAATTGTTCTGGTTGAGTGTCTGCTTCTACAACCATTGTTGGTTGAATGGGAGACACTGAAGGCAAAGAAGCAGTTGGAGGAGCTACAGTCAGAGTTGATTCTTCAGACTGCTGAGATAAGTTCTTTACACCAATAAAACCATGTTGCCAACCCATGAGTAACTTGCCTGGTCATTTAAAGGGAAAAATAGACTCATCAAATCTATTGTATAGCTGGATTGTTTGTTTTGTATTATGGTCATCAACTTTCTCTTTTCTTTTCAAGGAAATTTCCTTAACACCATTCTTTGTTTTTATCATTGTTTGTTTGTCTTTTGTGCAGGGAGAGTGTGTTGACCGTTGGAGCTGTTTTGGTATGGGTTTGAAACTTCGATCTGCAGCTTTTTTCTATAGTCAGATTTAGTTATCACTAGTGACCTTTGTTGCATATACTGATTTGGTGTTGAGTGTTGTCAATGCATATGTATCTTTTATTTTGAACTTTATGCTCTCGTAACTCTGTCTTTGTAATTTCTAATATTTTCAACAGAATCCATTTATGAAAAATAAAAATGTACTTGAATGTGGACTTGGGCCACCATATGCACACAAGTTGGCTGGTCTGGGGTCACTTGCTTTAAATATAAAGATACCAAATCACAGCCGTTAAAGAAGCAGATGGAGAAAATGACCAACAGAAGTCCCTCCCTCTCTCTCTCTTCACCATTCTTTTAACCTCTCTCTCTCTCCCTTTTGAGTTTTGATCGGTTCTGCGTAAATTCATGCAGAAAGAGAAAAAGGTTACACAGTCCCCAAGATTCTGACTTCTGAGTGGGTCTGGTATTGAATTCTCCGCTTTTTTCCGCTTCGATTATAATCTTTTTTTTTGTCTTCTTAATTTCCCCAATGATGGACTCATTTCACTTTACTACCTCCCTTTCTGTTCTCTTCCCCTTGAGGTAATTGATCCATCTCGGTTTTGTCTATTGTATGATCATTTGCTTTCATTTTCAATAAACATACTATCAATCAACATGTTTTGTATTCCATTTTTCGCCTTTTCATACGATCAAAGTTTTATACCTCATATATGTTGTGTTTCTGTCGACTAATGTGAGCATTCATAAGATTCTTCAATGTTTCATTCTTTGATATTGTGTGTCTGTGCAGGAGATCCTATGTGGCTCAAGAAAAACACAAATGAAGAGAAAGTATTACTATGAGTTGAACCATCCCTTTGATCCATGTCGTAAGTTGGTTTGAACGATCTCTTTGTTCCTCAATAGAACTCTTAGCCAACTCATTGGTCTCTTGTGGCAGCATTTGAGGTCTTCTGTTCGGGGACATGGAAGGCCGTGGAGCACTTAAGAATCGAGAATGGAAGGATGAGAATGCGTCTCTTGGAAAACAGAGTTGTATTGGATGACATAAGACCCTTCCAGAGGTTACGTCTTAGATCAAGAAAGGCCACTTTGATCGACTGTACCTCTTTTCTAAGACCGGGTCTTGATGTTTGCGCTCTTTATCACAAACATGTCAGTTTCGGAGAACCGGTACATCTTTCTATACTCAAGAAAATGTCTCCCTCTTTTAGATTTTACAAGTAAATATTCTAAGCTTGTTCATACTAAAACAGATATCTCACTCTCACCAAATTGCGACTGAAAGATTCTGATTAAAGTAATCATCTCACAAGTCTATGTGTGGTGTAGGTTTGGGTGGATGCAAAGATATTATCTATAGAGAGGAAGCCTCATGATGAATCAGAATGCTTGTGTAAGTTCCACATCAGTGTTTACATAGACCAAGGCTGCATCGGTCTGGAGAAGCATAGAATGAATAGGGCTTCGGTTCTCGTGGGACTCAACCAAATCTCCATTCTCCAGAAGTTTTTCAAGGAACAAAGCTTGGACCAGTACTACAGATGGAGATTCACCGAGGACTCTACTTCCCTGGTGAAAACAAGGCTAACTCTAGGCAAGTTCTTGCCTGATCTTACTTGGCTGCTTGTTACTTCAGTTTTGAAAAGCATTGTGTTTGAGATCAGAGCAATTCAAGGGAACATGGTTTATCAGATTGTAACGGATGAAGACTGCAAAGGCTCTACTAGTTCTTTGAGTGCAATTAATATCACGGTTGAAAACGGTGTCTTCATATCCAAGGTTGTTCCATTCAATCCAGCTGAGGATGATACTCATCAAGATCTTCTTGATATAAAGCAAGAAACTGAAGAGGAAGTAATGGAGTTGCGTCGATCCAAGAGAAGAAGCGGGCGGCCTGATAGATATGCCAACTTTGAGAGTCTACCAGATTCAAAGGATGGATGGGTAAGGATGATGCCTTATAAGTATAGCACATGGACTGTATTAAGCGATGAAGACGAAGATTGTGATGAGGGTAGTGATACTGATGATGATTTGTACTTACCGTTATCATGTTTGCTTGAGAAAGAGAGAAGCAAAAAGGGATCTAGTAAAGGTAAGGAAACAGAGATTGTTTTGGTGGACAAAACAGAGAGGAAGAAGAAGGAAAGAGAGGGATTTAGTCGAAATCGGGAGCTTTCAGTTATTCCCTTCACTCCCGTCTTTGAACCTATACCATTGGAAGAGTTTGGTCTCAGTGCAAATAGTTTGTGTAGCGGTGGTGGCTTCTCTGGAAGTCATTTGATGGATGAGATCGATAAGTACCGTAGTAAAGCTGCAAAGTGCGGGAAGAAGAAGAAGAAGAAGTTGGAAAGGGATGATACGGAATTTAATCTAAGTTGGAAAGAAAACCCGGGGAATAATGTTCGAAAAAGAAATGGACCGCCTTTCCGGATGCAAAACGTAGATTCAGAGGAACCGCATATTCATAAGAAGAGAACATTGAGTGCAGGTGCATATAACAAGCTGATATATTCGTACATGAGTAGAATCGATTCTACAATTGTAGCCATGAAAGAAGCTACCAATGTGGTTGAGCAATGGGAGGAGTTAAAGAACATGGGAAGCACTTCAATGGAAACCGAAGAAGAAGGGTTGAGTGAGGATGAGGAAGAGGGAGAGACATCAGAGAATGAGATGTTGTGGAGAGAAATGGAACTATGTTTGGCTTCTTCTTACATTCTTGATGACAAGGAGGTAAGATTCTATTGAGAAAACTGTTAGTCTTTTCCAAAAAATGAATTTGAGTTGCATTACATATAAATATTGCAGACGAGAGTGGATAACGAGGCCTTCGAGAGAGCAACTGTTGACTGTGAACATGATTATGTATTAGAGGAAGAAATCGGAACATGTTGCAGATTATGTGGTCATGTAGGAACAGAGATAAAACATGTTTCTGCACCTTTTGTAAGTAGAAAACTCTGTTTAAATATTGGATGGATGATTCTATCTGTAATGTTTAATCCATTTTTAAATTTTGCCAATAGGCGCAACACAAAAAATGGACCACAGAGACTAAGCAGATTCACGAAGATGACATTAGTACTGGAGATGGAGCCGAGAGCTGCAATTTCAGTATGCCGGTTGCTTCCTCAGGAATGCCCCCAGCCGAAGAAAGCGACAACATTTGGTCACTTATACCTCAGCTTAAGAAAAAACTGCATTTGCATCAGAAAAAAGCTTTTGAGTTTCTCTGGAGAAACCTAGCCGGGTCAGTGGTTCCTGCGATGATGGATCCGAGCTCAGATAAGATAGGTGGGTGCGTGGTTTCTCATTCTCCCGGTGCAGGCAAAACATTTCTGATCATAGCTTTTCTCGTGAGCTACTTGAAGATATTCCCTGGGAAGAGGCCGTTGGTTCTTGCTCCCAAAACAACACTCTACACATGGTACAAGGAGTTCATCAAATGGGAGATCCCCGTCCCGGTTCACTTAATCCATGGCCGTAGAACCTACAGTGTGGCCAAGGAGAACACGATTCTGTTCAAGGGAGTTCCCAAGCCGAGTCAAGATGTTATGCATGTTCTTGACTGTTTAGATAAAATCCAGAAATGGCATGCGCAGCCGAGTGTTCTTGTAATGGGCTACACATCGTTTCAAACACTGATGAGGGAAGATTCCAAGTTTGCTCATAGGAAATACATGGCTAAAGTACTGAGAGAGTCTCCAGGCCTTCTGGTTCTTGATGAGGGACATAACCCAAGGAGTACCAAGTCGAGACTACGCAAGGCTTTGATGAAAGTTGACACCGGTTTGAGGATTCTGCTCTCGGGCACATTGTTTCAGAACAATTTCTGCGAGTACTTCAACACTTTGTGCTTGGCTAGACCTAAGTTTGTTCATGAGATTTTAATGGAGTTGGACTACAAGTTCAATACAAACCAAGCCGTGCAAAAGGCCCCTCACTTGCTTGAAAACAGAGCGCGCAAATTCTTCCTCGACATTATAGCCAAGAAGATTGACACAAAAGTGGGAGATGAACGCTTGCAGGGTCTCAATATCTTGAGGAATATGACCTGCGGTTTCATCGATAACTATGAAGGAAGCGGAAGCGGTGATGTTCTCCCAGGTTTGCAGATCTATACTTTGTTGATGAATTCCACAGATATACAGCACAAGACTCTTACCAAACTTGAGAGCATAATGTCTACTTACCATGGATATCCCCTGGAGCTTGAGCTTCTTATAACCTTAGCAGCTATCCATCCTTGGTTAGTCAAAACCTCTAACTGTTGCGCCAAATTCTTCAATCCTCAAGAGCTTTTTGAGATAGAGAAGCTCAAGCACGACGCGAAGAAAGGATCGAAAGTCATGTTCGTGCTTAACCTTGTGTTCCGGGTGGTCAAGAGGGAGAAAATCCTCATCTTTTGTCACAACATTGCGCCCATCCGCTTGTTTCTTGAGCTGTTTGAGAATGTTTTTAGGTGGAAGAGAGGACGAGAGCTCCTGACCATAACAGGGGACCTAGAGCTGTTTGAGAGAGGCAGAGTGATAGACAAATTTGAAGAAGCTGGAGGTCAGTCCCGTGTTCTGCTCGCTTCCATCACGGCTTGTGCAGAAGGAATCAGTCTAACCGCAGCTTCACGGGTGATCATGCTTGACTCAGAGTGGAACCCTTCTAAGACAAAGCAAGCAATCGCACGGGCATTCAGACCGGGACAGCAGAAAGTAGTCTATGTTTACCAGCTCTTGTCCAGAGGAACACTCGAGGAAGACAAATACAGGAGGACAACGTGGAAGGAGTGGGTTTCTAGTATGATTTTTAGCGAAGAATTTGTTGAGGACCCATCTCAGTGGCAAGCTGAGAAGATCGAGGACGATGTTCTCAGAGAGATCGTGGAGGAAGACAAAGTCAAATCCTTCCATATGATTATGAAGAACGAGAAAGCTTCAACAGGTTGATGTAATAAGTTTGTGTAATAATGATTCAGCTCTAGGATAATAATCTCAAATAAAGTGTATTTCAACACCCACCCACAACAACTAAACAGTTGATTTCATGAACGGGTTTGAAGAACGTCGCACATCTTCTCGTTTCGCTTCCTTTTGCATTCCCTTGTCTTCACTCTTCACTGGATTCTTTATCAAATTCAATGTCTTTATCTCTTTTTTCTTCGCATCTTCGCTTGTTTCTTCTTCCGACACTTTTGGTTTTCTTACAAGCGTAGTAGCAGACATCTTAGCTGCACAAGGTTTCAGAACTGCCTCTCTGGTTTCACTTGTCTGAACCAAAGCTGGAGGACTATTCTGGACCTTGGATTCAACTCTTCTTGTAACCACTTCTTTGCTAGTATCTTGTGAGGGACTCGTAGTCGCCACATTAGCTTCTTCAAGCAACCTTTCCTTTTGGTGGAGAACCATCAAAAAGCATTAGGATAAAAATAATTTGTATAAGAACCATTTTTTTTGTTTTGTGCATATATATAGGCAATCAAAGTTCTTGCCGACTATTACCTCAAGTATGCCGCTGAATGTTTCTGCCAAAAATGGAAGCTTGAGTTTGCTAACCAGTGTTATAGCTGCTCTCATTGATTTTTCTAGAGATAAAAGCCTCATGAGTTCACTGGCCCTTACAAACTTGTCACCTGAAATGAAGTAAAGATGCTTGTAAAAATCCAAGTTCACACACGTGTAGAAACACATGTACGGAAATTACTCACTGCTACAACACGAGCTGATGAGCCTTAGTATGCATTTATCTTGAGAAACTTCCTGGTCGAAAGCCTCGTCTTCAAGGGCTGTTGTGTCCACTCCGGCCAAAGACATATCGTCTATTCTTCTTTGCGTCTAAGATTAGGAGGAAAAGATATACTGGAATTGGTCAAATATTGATGATTATTTCATGCCAGTTTCAGTAGAATGCGTAATGTGAATGTCTCTACTCTGGTTACAGATAACTAGAATTCCACGAATAAAGAAGTAGGGGAACAAAAGCTTCACAAGGACATGAATTCTCTTACTCTCTTTGTGGCTTGACCGGAAACTAGTTTTAAAATGTTGGAGACGTGTATTCGCAGTGCTTGAGAAATTTGAACAGAAACATGGAGGTATAACAGCAATTTAAAATGGTGTAAGGAGGAGGAGAGGAAAACCTCATATAAACGCAGCTGCTTTAACATTAACTCATTTTCTAGAGATGGTGCTCCTAAATCTGAGGATGCAAGCGGGAGAGAAAGGTCTAGAATGGTAAGAATTGGCTTTGGTGTCACCTGAAATGGAAGGAAGAAAAGTGACGATGCAGCTTATCTTTTTTTGCGATTTAGTAAAGACCTTGAATATCGAAACTATAGCATATTATATTACCTGTGGGAATACTTCAGGGTGCTTACAAGCTATACAGTACAAACTGGTTGCATTCAAGCCAACAACCCAGTAGTTTTCTTCTTGTTTCTTCTCTTTACTGGTACTGAAAATAAAAATGAATTCAATAAGCAAAAAAAGCCATGAGAAAATATGTATAAAGATACTTCTCAATATAGTAGATAGCTAAGGCTAGAAACCTGAAAACTGGGGTCCATGAGCCACCATATTGACTTGTATAAACTCGTAACACACCCTGCAAGAAACTTTGTTTTTGTAAGGAAAATGCAAATTGTATGTAATGAGTACCAATGCAATAGCACATGAGCAAGCCAGAACCGAACACAAGAAAGCACACCTCAGAATCATATGAGCTCAAAGATCCTTGCTCACTGAATCCTATCCATGTTAAATGTGAGCCAGGAGTTAACGCAACGCGGCCCTTCAACTGCTGAGTCAGTTTGGATATGTTTAACACTCTAAACTCCATCATCTGCATATTTTTGAAACAAAAATCAGGCGAGAATGCATATAACCTGGCAGGACGATACCACCATCCGCTAGTATGAAACTTTCATCAAAGATTCCATACATATTAAAACAATGCTGACAGAGGTATCTTAAGAGGATATTTTTCAGCCTTTTACAGTAGAGTTTAGTTTAACATCAGAGTTCTTAGAAATCGAAATCCCGACAGTGAACCACAGCTAAATTCAAGAACGAAAATCTCGCTTAAGAAAATTTATATCAGATTTTTATTTAGCTTATGTAGAAGATAAATTTATACAGTTCGTCTGTGAGAATTGAATCACTTTTCTTTGTAGCTCAAGAACTTTTTGTATCGGTATCCACACGTGAATGACAACAATGGTCCTCTAACACAAATTTCTCTTTAAGGGATGTCACGTGACTCCAAGGTTGATCAATGAGGTGGAAAAGGACGCCTACCTGTTCATTTGAAGGAAGACAGTCTGCAACATGAGTTACTACAGCAAGTTGATCCCCACATCCTACTGCAGTGACTACAGGGCCATCAAGGGAAAGAATATGTTTCTGCAAGAAATGACCATAACTTATCAGACCAAATAAGCAAAGTGTTTCAGTACTGAGGTACACATAACATACTAGCGCTCTAGGCAGGTTAAAATCTGATTTAAGTAAAGAAAAATGACCACATGTTCTGTTTTCTTTAAAAATTCAGTCTTCCAGTTAGTTCAATGTTTTACAAGAACTGCGGATTCTCATAGTAACTACGCAACAACGCCTATAGTTGCGTCAAACTAGTGTCAACAGAAGAACTCTTTCATCTAAGAATACTCCAATAAGAGACAAACTACGCTGCTTTCTGGGAGGACTATGATCAACCAGCTGTGTAGACTGTATAAACTAAATCAGCTTACATAAACTATGATAAGTATAGAATGCAAAAGAAGAAACCTGCAAACCACCCTCTGTAAATATGCGAAGCAAATTGAGGCTTGTAACTGCAGCAACCCAACCAGAGCCATTAGCAACAACTTTAACCTCTTCACCTTCAAACCTCATCGTCCACTTGATGTTTCAGTCAAAAAGTAAGCAAGTCATTTTTCTACAATCTGGTTTGTAATTTCTGATGAATGTTATGTAAGTTACCTCACTATTATTGGCCCAACTTTTAAGTGGTCGATACATTAGAACACTCATGTTCTTTTCTCCCTTGCAGGGGTTTGCAAAGACACATCCAGTTTCATCTATTGATGCCATAGTGAAGCCGTAGATGTCAATCATGGATGAAACTCGTGGACCTCTCCCAGTATCATGAAAATCTATCTGCGTTCGGAGTGACATGGACAAAAAAAATCCAACAAGTGTTTGACTCTTTCTTTCTTGAACAAAAAGTTTTTGAAAGGAAGACATATAGTTAGAGCTAACTGTAAACTATGTAAGACTACCAAGTACCTCAATACGGGAGTTCCCATCGTGTTCAATTGTAGTTATGCATCCCAACATATTGTAACACAAGAATGTCCTTTTCCCTGCTTCTGGTGGTGTTGCACCAGGTTGAAAGGCACTTTGCATCTTGTACTTGGTAGATGCTGCAAAGCTTTTTAAAGCTCCACTTCGCGCCCCGTGCTTCTCTCCATGTGCTATATGTGCTTTTTTCTTGTATTCAGATGTGGAAGGCAAGCTACTCCCGTCATTAAATTCCTCATCTGCATAAGCATCATCGTCAATAAAGGTTTTCTTCCTTAATCTTTTCCTGCTAGTATGATGTGATTCTCCATAATCACTGTCTACTGAAGCATCATTTAAACTTCCAGATGCACCAGAGAGTTGTCCCTCAATTTCCTCGTCAAAAAAGAGAGTCCCATTGCTCTTGTTAGATAGAATGTTTGGAATATCCTCCGTAGGAGATACCATGGATGATGGAACCACAGATTCCCAAATTCCGTATTTTGCCTTGACATCAATGACGGACAAAGCATTACCTTTTGGTTTCCAAGCCATACAAGAGATCCTCTCCTCAAATTTGTGCCTATCTATGTCCTGCTTCTTATCGACATCCCATATTAGCACTTGCTTATCCAGACCAGATGTAGCTATATACTTGCCGTTAGGAGCCCATGCTAAATAGCATATAGACTGGAGATGGTCACCTCTTAAAGTAAAAAGCTTCTCTCCAGTGAATCTATCATACATCACAAGGTCGTTTCTCAAACCAGGCACGGCGAGGGTGCGGCCGTTGGGACTCCATCTAAGAGTATTAACAATGGATGAGTCGAAACCTGTGTCGGGTGCAACGCCATTGAGGGTGTAAGAAACAACCCCGTTCTGCAGTTCCCAGCATAACACAGTACCGGTTGAATCAAGGGAAGCCAAGAGCTCACCGTTAGGGTCGAAATCTAAGCCAGTGACAGGTCCTTTATGCCGTTTAAGAACTCTGGCAATGGAGCCGTCAATGGTGTTGATAAGCTTAATTCCTTCATCGTCTCCGGCAGCTGCCAATAGACTGCCAGATCCATTAAACGCTAGCACCCGAATTGGAAGCGTAAATCTGGTTATGTTGGTCAGAAGTTCCCCACCTGCAAAGGGAAATTTCTTAGCATATAGATAACAACAAATAATGTCGATAGGGAAAAGAAAGTTACTAGGGAACTTGTAGAGCTTGACGCAATGGTCAATGGATCCAGAGGCGAGGCAAGTAGAGTTTTGGCTAAGAGCCAAGGCGGTGACGCCGTCTTGGTGATGACGAAGAATCGTTGGGGGCAAAGTGGAAGGCGAGAGACCATGGTGGATGCAGATTGAAGAATCTGACGAAGATGAAGTGACGAAATGTTCCGCCTTCTGGTCCCACAGGATGGAACAGAACGAGGCGGCTGCAGCGTTATGCGCTTCCCGGAGCTTTAGCGATCGTGATTTCATCGGAATGTTGTTTCTTAGGGTTTGTCCTCTCCTCACTCATTTCTCTGATTTAGCCACTCGATTTCGGCGCCAATTTCAGAGTTAGGGCGCGGGAGATTATTTTTCTTTTGTCCTTTTATATAAAACGAACCCACTGGTTAGGTGCAAGTAGTTTTTTTTTTNTTTTTTTTTTTTTTTTTGACATCTAAAAATTTTATTGAAATTAAAACAAAGATTACACTGAACCGACGAAGGGTAAACCTTTTCGGAGACAAAAGGTGCAAGTAGTCCAATAGAGTGTATTAATCTTGCTAAAAAAATTTAGATTTGTCTAGTTCACTGGTTGCATTTTCAATATTGAGAAAAAGCATTAGATTTGATTTTCGAATATGAACCTTTTAAACATTAAATCTTTCTTTTTTTTATGTGTATCAATAATTCTATGATGATTATTCATATGTCGTCATTATGGATCACTAATGGTACAAGCATTTAACGATAGCAGTGGGTGTTCTGTTTTTCGGTTTGATTTGGGTCATTTTTTCGGTTTTTTTTTATATTCTGGCTCTTGAAATTTGAAATCACATATACTAGAACCTAAAAGATTCGGTTCAAATTGGTTCGATTTATTCCCGATTCGGTTTGAGTTCAATTTTGATTGAATAAGGTAATTATTTGGTATGCTTTTCGTTTATGTGATGCCAAAAATATTTTGGTTCGGTTTGGTTCTAGCTGTTAAGTTCTCTAAAAATAGTAGTCACTCAAGTATTTTAGAAATCGGGTTCAATTGTGGTTTGTAGTTTTGTTTTTTGTTTTACTTAATACTAGGATTTAACCCGCGTTATACGCGGAGTCATGTTTATTGATATTTTATAAAATTAAATTTAAATAAATTTTAAATTCATATCTTAAATTTGTACATTTTTAGTTAGTTTAAATATTTTTCGGTATTGATTAAAGTGTTTAATTCCTCGTGAACTAAATAATAACTCAGTTTTTTACAATAAAATTAGTCTCAATTAACCCGTTATAGAATGAAATCATATTTTTCTTTTAAAAAATTTCAATTATAACAATACAGTAAAAAAACTATAGTGTTTAATTAAAAGTATGTTTTAGAAACAATATTGTTTAACACAGTCTTAAAAACAATTATGTTATGTGTTCGTATTAATTTAATATTTTTCACTTTTTACATATATAAAAAACAAAAATATAAA